>JAODUE010002638.1:0-11659 GCA_027564755.1 Amblyopsis hoosieri
GTGTTGGAGCAGGGAGACATCTAAAACATGCAGGGCTGCGGCTCTCCAGGACCAGGGTTCCCTACCCCTGGTCTATATGGTTGCAGCTTTTTTGATTAACAACAATTCTTATATGTCTCCTGCAGGGGGAGCCACTGTTTTATCCTGAGCGTAGGTATAACGCAAAGGGTGTGTGGTGTGTGGGTGTGTGGGTATGTGTGGTATCCATCCATCTCCCATTTGGTTCCATTACGTAATTCTCAGGCCTGTCATTTTAGATAAGAAGTTGTTAAACCGTTGAGAAGGTGTTTCCAACAAAACCAACACTGGTTGCCATATTACCCATAATACAATATAATTTAGGCTACTGAGTGATGTCATACATTTGCTGAAACACATAGAATAGGCCTACACAGAGCCATAAACTGATATTATATGATGCTGGGCCTACATAAAGAGACAGCAGTTAATTCAATAACAGTTAGGCCTATGTGTGAGAATTAACACTGTGGTTAAGGTGCTATCCAGAATTATGTGTGTGATATGTCCTTATAGATTCTACAATTACATATAATATAATTTCATTAATTTCAACGGCTTCTATATTCTCTGGTTGTTTTTACCTATATTGTTTACAAATGTTTTTAAGAGCATGTATTGAATTGTTGAAATCGCTACAAGAGTGTAATAATAGGACTAATCAATATTTTGTATGGTGTTTTCATATGCTGCGAATAATGTGTCATAACCTCTCTTTACACGCCTATGTGTGTGTGTATAATTTTTTTTTTTATCTGTTAGAGTGGGCGGGGCAGGGGTTGGGCCCAGGATAAACCTTTCACTCTAGAAAAGTTTTAAATTCCTAAGATAGGAAGTTAGGTAAGAGATACTTGCAGTCATGCCAATGAGACAGGTTTTACCCTCAACCTAGGCAAGACACACACACACACACACACACACACACACACACACACCCCAACTAGAGTACATTACAGGAGCAAGCAAATCATTGCAGTTACTGTACATAACTGTGGTAAGTTGGATGATATATTTATATTATTCAGTTATTTTTTAAATTAAATTATTATACTAGAGCACTGCATTGGTAGAAAATCATATAGGCAGCCTATAGGCATTTAAGAGTGTGTAAATCTACTGCTTTACACTCTATAGTGTAACACATTATTTATATCTGTACTGTATCCTCTAATGTCAATGTACAGTATAACGCATGCCAGAAATGTAATTGCATTTTGCCATATATTGTATGAAATGTTGGTAGTTTTATTTATCTTTGTACAATAATTGATAATTAGAGGTGATTTTCTCATGAGCCAGGGATTGCACAAGTAACCTGTAATGTTTTATTTTTAAGACTAAATCATTACCCGTGCATGCTTAATATTTCTGAACTAGAATCTTTCATCAAGTGCTTATTGACTTTGATTCATACAGGTCTGAAAACATTTTGTTCATGAGGGTGACCCTCCTGAGTTCTGCAATGTATGCAGCACAGTTCATGAAGCCTGTATTAGTAGTGGAAAAACTGTATATTTTATGGTTTAAGCTCAACTCTCCTTTTGGTTATTTTTTTAATTTTAAATATCTTTCTATTATGGAAATTGAAAGATGGTGTCACTGAAACCAGCAAGTCCATTAGTCCACACAACCTCAAATCAAGGCTAACATTTTGGCTTTGATTTTCTCAAAGTTTGGAGAGATACAGTACATGTTTAGTTTATTCATTTTCTGAACAGACAAAGTGGCCATAATGAGTAAACGATGATACCAAACTGTCCCTGACTGTTGAGGACTAAGTTATTCAGAATGTCCATGGCATGTACAAAAACAGGGAGATCCTAGCTTCATGCATGTGCACCACAATCTGTCGTCCGACTGGTTGGGTGGGTAAAACGCATGATCTCCATGGTTACCAAATATATGTAAGACAGAATACTTTATTGCCTTACAAAGACCTGAGAGCGAGAACAACTGAGAAGTTTCAGTCAACACTAGCTGGCGTTAGGTAGGCAGTTAAAGTTGTAGTCAGGGATGCTGGTCAAGTATGGTTGATATTTGAACTCAATCAAAACAAAAACATCTCTCCTTTCAATTCCATAGGGTGCTCCCTCAGAAGCTTGCCCCCCTTTATTTGGCTTTGCTACCTCAATAATAGATGCTGTGCAACCTGAAATATTCTGTTTGCAAAATTAACCAAATCTCATTAGCGTTAGCACTGTATCTGTAATTAGATACAAGACACTAATTTGATCAATAAATACAGTTTTGCCAAACTATTAAAACAATCTACCGGTAACTTTATCCGTCTTCTTCTTTTCAGGAGCAGGAAGCCTCCAGGGCAGAAGTCGAGTACAAGATGGCTTACGTCACGCGATGCCTTGTCAATGTGAGTGCTGACTGTGTGCGTTCAGTTACTGTTCCCTGTTTAGGATTCCATCTCACACTGGGTCTCTGCCTGAGCACATCGCAGCATCGCATTAACTCTACATTTGGTGTGTCCTCACCCCTCCCCTGTTCCTCCTCCCCCAGCACCTGTTGACCTTCTCCCTGCAGGACGGGGAGGTCCAGAGCGTGGAGGAGGCCCAGGCCCGCCTGTCTAGCCTGGCCCGCGGCGGCAAGATCTGGAGCCAAAAGATGGTCCTGGAAGTAGGCTCCAGGGACATAAGCCTCCGGGACGTCCAGAGCCAGGTCAGCACACACGCACACACACACAGGAGATGCACACACACACACACACGCACATACACACACACACACAGACACACACACACGGTCACAGACACACAGACAGACAGACACGCACATACACACACACATGCACAGACATAAAAAGATATGCACACAGTACACACGAATGCAAACACACACACACACACACACATACTGTACACACACACACACACACACACACATACATTACATGCACAGGCAAACAGATGCACAGTCACACACACACACACACACACACACACACACACTGACACACAGAAGCAGATGTGTTTCTGCTTTGATTTAGGTGTGACGTTAGCAAACCTTCTGAAGAACGACTGCCTTTGCTTATACAGTAAATGTTGTCTCCCTGGGTAGGATGAGCTGGAGAGGTACGCCGTTACGTCCATTCACCGCTGTGAAGCAATCAACACTGAGAAGCGGTTCTCCTCTCTGCTACTCCTGGTCTGCCAGCGTGCAGACCAGGAGAAACCAGATATCATCTTCTTTAACTGTGAGGATGTTAAGGTGTGTATGCTCTGTCTGTATTTATCTTGGCACATGCAACATCTGTAAAGGGCTTTTCACACGGGAAGCGCGACCCGCTAGTGTTCAATTAATTTTCAATGAGAAACGGGCGGGCTATGCGTGTGAAAAGCCCTTAAAGCATGAGGAAATATTACGTTACACCACCTTGCGCTGTTAAATTCTATCCTTTCGATTTTTCCTTCTAAATTTAATTTGCTTGTAACACATGGAAATAAACATTGTAAATAATATAAAAAGCGTATAAATGGTATCTATTGGATAGTGATACATACTGAGGAAAGTCCTGTAACCTGGTACAGGTGGCGGGGTCAGAAGTAAAAGGTGTGCGTGAGTTTATACAGATCAACATTGCGTTTCAACTGTGCACAGTCAATGTGATCGCGAGTTCTTCATTAGGATTCTGTGTCCTGAGGAAGAGAATCATGCAGTGGGATTATTCTTTTCTTTTCTGCAATCAGATTTCTCATGTTTCAGGTTATTTTTATTTTTAGATGACCTCTGTTATTGTCGTTTATCAGAGTAGCCGCTCACATGACATGACTCAGAGACAAGCCCAAAGAAGCGCTTCATTCACGTACTTCACACAACTAAAACCACTACCCTGTCCCTGACCTGTAGCAGGCGTTACAAGCTAGCTGTCATGCTAGCTGTCATGCTAGCTGTCTCCGTGAATGTCCGATCAGCAGCTCAAGGTTGACGTTCTTGTTCTCATGCAGGCGGCGCAAATATGCAATGACATCACAGGGGTGGTTTCAGCGGCGGACTCCAGCAGGGCTAAGGCGCGACCCGAGCCGCTCAGGTAAATACATTGCTATGGTAACAATGAATAATTGTGTAAAAGTGTGCGTTTTTGTGTGCTTTATCTGTGGTGTATCTACAGTACCTAACCGTGTGAGTTTAGAGAGGGAGAAGTACATGCGCGCACACACAAGCACACAGGTAGGCACACGAACACACACACAAAAGGTAGGCAAACAAACTGTCAGAATGTGTGTCCCTGTTAGACAAACCCCCACCACACCGCTGTTTGCCTTTCAACTCTCTTATCAGCATGCATCGGTTTGGTTTCTGCCTCACTAGAGCAGTTTACATGGACACCATCAACCTGTCTGGGAAACAGGGAGGGGGGGAGAGAGAGAGGAGAGAGGACAGTGAGAGAGAGAGAGAGAGAGAGAGAGAGAGAGAGAGAGAGAGAGAGAGAGAGAGAGAGGACTGTAAACAGCTGAGAACTTGTTCCGGGGAGACCCGTTCCACCGGTTTCTTCATAACTTAAGAAGGTGTGACAGAGGGAAAGGCCATTGTGACAGGCGGGACGCAGAGGGAGAGGAGTGCTGCACTTGGACAGAGCGGAGTACGAATTTTGCAAACCCAGTTTTAACGGACGAACACTTGTTCTGGGTAAGACCAACCTGGGGCGCTGTCGGTTGCTCTCTGTGGCATTGTAATGTGTGTGTGTGTGTGTTTGGAAGGAGTAGCAGCAAACAAAAGCGACCCGACTTTGACACACCTGCCCTTGTTTTAGTTTTTGGCTTTGCTATTCCAGGTCTCTGCTTTCTGATATAGTTATTATGTAAATGTAGCATTTTAGCGTTGTTGAGGTTGAATAGGCCTATAGCACCGGGGAAATTACACTGTAAAAACAATTAAAGTAAAATAACCGTAGCGTGGCTTTCCTTCGAGGTAGACATGATATCAGGACGGTCCTATAACCACAATATGGGGCATCTCTGAAGGGCGTTACTGCGTTGCACCAGTATTGCACCTGTATCCTCCTGCTGCTGAGAGAACAGTTGTCACTCACAACACGCCCACAGTAGCAGAATGACACCGTTGACGAAAAAACACAGTTGTCATAGCTGGCCTGAAAGCAGTTTAGTGCATAGCGATGATTACAATGACGATGAAAGCCACGCCACACGTTATACTAGTTATACTACTTAATTAGTTATACTACTAGTGTAATGGAGGCCAAAGTACATGAGGTGTAGGCAGACTTCTAAACAACAGAAGCTTTTATCGCAGTGAACCAGCTTGTAAACATCAACACAAACAACACAACAGCGAACGGAGGCAACAGAAATGTTCAATAAATACGGAGGGGAACTAATAATCAGATCAATAGGGAAGACAGACAGGCTGACGGTGGAACACACACACACACACACACACACACAGGTGGAACTAATGAAACACAAGAGGCGGGGACACTGACAATGAACAGGGGCGGGGACAGAAACAAGAAAACAAAGGCACATGAACGCAAAATCAGGACAAAACAAGGAACAGACACACACAAACCGTATTATAAGTATTAAAAGAAGTACAACCACCACCACTGTAGCAGCTGGCTATACTATATTACTATACTATATTACTACTATAGCAGTAGTAACAAAGTTAGCATAATAGCAGTAGTAGTACTGCTATTATAACACAGTAACAAAGTACTTTGTTACATATATTTGCAGTAACAAAGTACTTTGTTACTGCAAATATATGTCTTTATTGTTTCTAAGGGGTTGGGGGGTTGTATTCAGGACTGCTATTCCTAATACTAGTAGCATTAGTAACACTATCTATCTATCTATCTATCTATCTATCTGTCTATCTGTCTGTCTGTCTGTCTGTCTGTCTGTCTCTCAGTAGTCCAGTTCTTATTGTGCTGACCTTGCAGGATCCTCAAACCAGGAGAAATGATGGACCCCTATGGAATTCCAAGCCACCCGCTCCCCCACGCACCAAAGCCCCCGCCCGCCCAGCCTCCGCCATACCCAGGACCCAGAGGTGTGTGTGTGTGTGTGTGTGTGTGTGTGTGTGTGTGTGTGTGTGTGTGTGTGTTTGAGCAGTGCATGCTCCGGATAATGATGCGCTTGTGCCTTGTCTATACAACGCTGTGTTGTGAAAGAGGGCCACAGTGTGTGTGTGTGTGTGTGTGTGTGTGTGTGTGTGAGTGTGTGAGAGAGTGAGAGAGAGAGAGAGAGAGAGAGAGAGAGAGAGAGAGAGAGAGAGAGAGAGAGAGGGGAGAGAGGAGAGGGGCACACACACACACAGAGAGAGGTATTTAGGCTGGGAGTTTCTCAGGAGGACAGAGATTGCATTGTGTGTGTGTGTTTGTTTGTGAGTGTGTGTGCATGCACACTGTGTGTGTGTTTGTGTGTGTGTGCATACTGTGTATGTGTGTGTGCGGTTGTGTGTGTGTGCACATGTGCTTGTGTGTGTGTATTTGTGCATGTGTGCATATGTACGTGTGTATGCGGCAAAGGAACAGGTCAGGAAATGGCCGAATAAAAGAGGACTAACCTTCTCTCTCTCTCTGTGTCTCTCTCTCTCGCTGTCTCTCTGTCTCTCTCGCTGTCTCTCTCTGTCTCTGTCTCTCTCTGTCTCTCTCTCTCTCTGCCTCTCTCTCTCTCTCTCTGTCTCTGTCTCTCTCTCTCTCTATCGCCCCCTACAAAAAGTAGAGACTGATAGGGATTGAGACGTGTCATCAATGTTCAAAGGGATGGTGAAGGGTAGAGTAATGCAAGAATATGCGTTTTATAACATGATGGGTGATGAAGGGGAGTTCAAGAGAGTGTGGGATTATAAAGGACCTTTGTTTACAGTCAATGATGATGGGATTATATTTTCTATGTAAAGCATAACATTGAAACATAAAATGGAATATACTGTTGTCTAATTAAAGTGTTTTTAAAACTGAAAAATTCTATCGCCCCCCTACAGCCAACGGCGTGAACGGCGGCCCCGACGACGCCTTCCTGCGTGCTGAGCGAGATGTGGTAAGCCGTCGCCATGGCCAACGCACCTGACAGATGCAACACACACACACACACATGCACACACACACTCCAACCTGCTCCCTGACCCCCCCCCCCCTCCAGACCATCCTAAATCACTGCTTCGACGACGTGGAGAGTTTCCTGGCCCGGCTGCAGCAGACGGCCGAGGCCGCCTTGGTGCTGAACCAGAAGAAGAAGAAGAAGAAGAAGAGCAAGAAGCAGTCGGTGGAAGGTAGGACACATGTCTTTATGCTGCTCGGCAGCCATCTTGGCAAGGTCAAACTCCTTATAGGCAAGTCTGGTCGCTCTGCAGCCGTCTTGGTAAGGCCACTTGCAAGCCATCTTGCTAACTCGTCAGGGCAATTATTAACCTCAAGACCCATGACTGCACTTTCAGTGGTGACCGGGACATATAAACTGCATAGAACCACCAGTCAAATCTGACTGTCTGTCTGTCTGTCTGTCTGTCTATCTATCTATCTATCTATCTATCTATCTGTCTGTCTGTCTGTCTGTCTGTCTGTGTTAATTACTGTAGGGCACTATGGTAACATTAATGTATAATATCTATAGTAAGCGTTATTTATATAGTCACATAAGATAGCCTATACACTAGCGCCTAGTGCTAGTCTATAGGCTAACAGGGGATTCAACCAGAATCGGCCGAAGATCTGGAAATTAGGGCCATTTAGTTGGATCATTCTAATCTAGTCTAGTCTTGGTGGACAAAAATCAGATACTGTTAAATTTATTCATAATAATTTTGTTAATTAATTAATGTAACATTCTTTGTTAAGTGACAGCAAGGTATTTTTTAGTACATGAAACCAATGGAAGACGGCGCTTTCCTAGCAAGGGATGTTCCCCCACGGATCTAGTCTAACTGGTGTCCTAGGCATGATGCATGACCTGTCCATTGTTAGTAAGCAACCACAGATCGAAATCCAATCAACCATATTTGAAAAGCATCATTCATTCTTTATTGTACGTACCCCACCTTTAAAGTAGCCATTAAAATGGCTTGTGACATTCCATTTGATGTACTGTAGTTCCACCTGCTTGGGCGGGGCTTGTCAAGGAGATTGACTCATGATAACCAATAGTGTCAAAAGATGTCTGATGACTTGAGTTTGTAGTTGTCTTGACGTGTTCTTGACCTTCACAAGGACATGACAAAAAGGAATGACCCTTTGTCTTAATTGCAGATGATTTACTAATGGTGAAGGCACAGCCTCCACCAGAGGAGCAGTTCATTGATATCTTTCAGAAATTCAAATATTGTTTTAGCCTACTGGTGAGTGTTCAAGCTAATTTCATATTCTGCCATTTTTCCTCCTCAGTATATTATCACCACAGCTACATTATTAATACTATTTGTGTTCCTCAAGGCCCGTCTGAAGTCAGTCATCGCCAACCCTTCCTCTGAGGACCTCGTCCATCATCTGTTTAAGCCCCTGGACATGGTGAGCGACCTTTACCCCAGTTCCTCAAGCCGTGTTCGAGGCGCGGCTAAAATAGGCTAGGCTCAGGGCGGAGGTGACACCTGTAGATGATACTGTCAACACACTGTGTTAGATAATGCTAAACAACCCCTATAGCCTGGGGTTCCTCTCAGTTATCATCTCGGCCCTCTAGCCACTAGCTGCTCTAGCTAGCTGATAGCTAGTTAGCTTCGGCAAATGGACTGAAGTACAAGTTCTGTGGTCTCCTCCATTTCTGGCCGTTGCCTGTTTTCTTATTATGCTGGGCCGATCGATACCAAAGTATGGATACTTCAGATTCATTTTTGAGAATCGATAACATGAAGAATCTCTTGGTGTTTGAAATGCGTGTTGGAATCTTTTTTCTAACGCTAATTGTGTACTGGAGATGGCTCTGTGTGTGTGTGTGTGTGTGTGTGTGTGTGTGTGTGTGTGTGCTCGCGCGCGTCGGGGGTGGGCGGGGGTTGTTGTCAGTAGACTGGAAACAGCTTAGAAGAGCACTAAGCACGTATTTATCTGAAAACAAAGTATTGTTAATGGAAACTGCAAGCGCCATTTACACAAGGCAGTTCCGTGCGTCATGTAAAACAATCCTGTGAAGCACATGTTTAGCTTCTTTTTTTCTTTTTATCTCAATGTTATAATAAAACTTTTTGATGCAGTAAACGGAAGCCTGTGTTGTCAGTCTGCAGTGGAAATGTCTCATGTTAGTATAATGTTGTCACACCTGTATAGAAATGGGGCGAGACCGAGAGAGGTGTGGAAAAAGTTTATCTCTGGGATTGTGTGCGTGCGTGCGTGCGTGCGTGCGTGCATAAAGGCTATATGTTACTGTAAATAGCTGTCAATCTAATTGACTATCATTGCTACGCTATATTAAATACTGTATGTCTCATGTACATTATACTGAGTCTATTTTATTCAATTTTACATACAAATACATCACACTATCAGACACTTTAATGTGAGATAACATGTTATGCCACCTAAAAGCGATACTGAACCTTTGTTAAACCCTCAAATTGCCACATAAAAATAATAATCACTGGGTTGAACCATGCTGCTTCTCCATCTTTAAATAGCAGCCTGTATATTATATCTGCTGTAGATATCTTTAGGTATACAATATACTGTACAGTATATGTGTCTTTCCACAATAAGTCATTAGAAGTCTTTGACTGAAGTAGAAAAAAATAATTTGGGAGGGAGGGAGTGAAGCAAGGAGTATAGGTGTCAGAAATTTACAAACATTAAAAACATTTGAAAGCCAAACAAAGGAATTTGCTCAAACTTGTCTTTGTGTGTGTGCGCGCGTGTGTTTGTCTGTTCGTGCATGTGTGCGCATGTGGGTGCGTGTGTGTATTCATGTGTGTGTGTGTGTGTGTGTGTGTGTGTGTGCGTGCAGATAGTGAAATCTACAAATGGGCCAGCTCTTGCAGCATCTGTGGTCAGCCCTGCCATGACAACCTCTGCGGTTGCCATGCTACAACACACACTGGGTGAGGAGGAGAGGCAGCTGTGGACGTCGCTCGGCAACAACTGGACCCTGCCTCGGTCAGTGGGACATCCCATAACCACACAGCCAGTAGTGGTTACCCAAATAGATATAGGTCAACATATTGTTTTATATTTTTATATGATCCTCATCATCATTCTTCTCATTCGTCCTCTATAAATATAGGGTGTACCCGTATATATGCATAGTGTACTGTGTGTGTGTGTGTGTGTTTATTTAGAAGACCACTGTCATAGTTTAATTTGTAATTTTCTGTTTAAATAAATATGTATTAGAATTCTTGATGGTATTCGTGTTTTGCATTGGTAGGCCTGTTAGAGTTATTAGTCATTACTCAGTTTAGAAGTTTTTTCAAAAGGTTTGGCTCACTTAATCATTACGAGAGAGTTTTTAGCAAGCTTTGGCTTGCTAAATCTTTACTTAGCTCAGAAGGATCTTAGAAGGGTTTGACACAAATTAGTCACAGGTGTCATGAAACCAGAAATCCAGTTAAACCGCAAGGTTGAATTGCTGGTATAAAAACTCAAATTAAATAGCGCGCAGTGTCGCCGTCCAGCGCATCCGGCCACTTTGCATTCCTTGAATGTCACTTCATCCACAATACCTGTTCCACGGCACACTCATGTGTTTTGTTTCCCGTCTCCGTGACGCTACAGGTCCCAGCTGCGGGGCCCCGTAGCCTCCTACGCGCCCGTGTTTCTGGATGGCTGGAAGCCAGAGGGCGCCCGGGAGGACGGGCAGGTTTGGGAGGATCCGGTCGAGTCAGAACACAAGAACGATGCCCTCCGAATCAGACAGGAGGTACGCAATATGTCCCATGTGGGGCCTCCCCCACCACTATCTAGCCCCCCCCCCCCCCTCGATATTCAGTTTTTACCACATGTATACATGTACACATTTTAAAAGTGTTCTATACCTCAAAGTTAATTTCCCCATGACAAATCTGTCATCTGCCACCTCTCTCTCTCCCTCCCTCCCCCATCTATCTCCCCTCTCTCTCTCTCTCTCTCTCTCTCTCTGTGTCTCCTCCACAGCAACACTTGGTCCGACCTTTCTCCACCCTGTCCTCCGACCAAACGTAGGTGACGTTCAAAGAAGCTAGATCCCCCAGTGTGCTATCCCGTCCCGCCCCAGTTTGTGTCAGATAATAAAGAACAGACGTCCTTTCCTTTCCAGCGACGGCAGCGGCTTCGCTGCAGAGCCAGAGCGACTGTACAGGTGCAGTTATGACTTCGTGGCCAGGAATAGCAGTGAGCTGTCCGTGATGCAAGGAGACACACTGGAGGTGAATTACGTCACAATGCAATCACGATGACATCACTCTGTCACGGTGATCGTTGCTGATAGCCTGGCTCCGCCCCCTCTTTGAAACCCTGTTCGCTTTAGCGTTTGCATAGCCAGTCTGCTGGCGGACCAGTCAGGGTGTCTAGGCAACGACACAAACAGCTGTAGCAATGCCGATTGGTTAACCGCTGTCCAATAGTCTTCAAAATGAACCAGAGATCTGTAATAATAATAATATAAAAATAAATATATATATACAGTATCTCGCAAAAGTGAGTACACCCCTCATATATTTGCAAATATGTGAGCATATCTTTTCATGTGACAACAATGAAGAAATGACA
>JAODUE010002639.1:0-11657 GCA_027564755.1 Amblyopsis hoosieri
AAGAGGCTGAGACTAGAGACAGTCTCTTATGTGATGTAGTGCTGATGAAGAGGCTGAGACTAGAGACAGTCTCTTATATGACGTAGTGCTGATGAAGGGAAGAGGCTGAGACTAGAGACAGTCTCATATGTGACGTAGTGCTGATGAAGAGGCTGAGACTAGGCAGTAACACAAGATATTGGCACCGGATCCTGGTCCTGGTTTCCTTTTGAAGTACGTTTGTAGCATTGACCAATCATGTCCAGGTGGAGAGAAAATGAGACAGAGCTAAATGCAATCTCAGAAAAATAAACCGATATGGTCTGACAACGATTTAGCTTTTTGTTATCATTCATATGTGGATATCTGTTTATAAAGATTATCCACACTCAACTCCAACACCAAGATGAAGTCTTGGTCAGGATATCTGGTCCACTTCACCATATTTCTTGTGATCTGTAGGGTGTTCACCTGGAAGCCACCCTTCACTGATATTTTGCCCTGTTAAATGTGCAGGACTTTGGAGCTAAACATTTAGTGACATTGGTTAGATATATAATTGACATCCATCAGTGCGAAATGCTGTGAAGGAATACAATGCTCGGGTTGGCCCCTGCCTATAAGTTGATTTAGATTGTACCCATCAGGGATTCTTTTCCCTGATTGGACCCTTGAATCTACCTTGCCAGTCAATCACATGAATTGTAATTGATGTCAACACACAGCTAACAGGCTTGTGCATTGTCATTTCTCCGGAGCCAGAGCTAGAGTCGATAGACAATGTTAATCATGCAGTGTTTGCAGTTCAAGCTGATCCAACACACACACTTCGGTCTACAAAGGTTTGTGTTCCCTACTCTCTCTCTGTACCACTACTCTCCACAATTGCTCATCTCACACACTCACACAAAGATTGAGCAATTCATTTGCTTTTTGAAGGACACAAGAGTGTTTACTTTAGTGCTATTTAAAGTTGTTTTTTGGTGTACTTGTTTGGTGTAGCTGCAGCATGAGAAAGTCAAATTGTCACATAGGTATAATGTTTTATGTGACATTGCAGGCATGTTGCAAATATTGCTTGGGGCCACTGTTCGTACGTCATCATGGAGCTGTGGAATGGAAGACCAGAAAGATAACATTCACAGCAACTCACTTAACAGCATACTGAAGATATGTAGGCCTATTCATACTGTACCTGTGGATAAATAAATTCCTAACAGCTTGAATAATACCAAGAACTTTGCTGGTAATATATAACTTGATATGCCAGAGGAACTGTTGTCACAAGTCCATCTGGACATTGAAATGATTTGTGAATGCTATAGCCAACTTTCAAAAAAAGACTTGGCAGTGGATGAACCTCTGGTCGTTTCCGCTGTCTTATGAGTTTCAACTGTCCTTCATTAATAATATAATAATAATAATAATAATAATCTTTATTTGTATAGCACTTTTCATACAGAACTGCAGCTCAAAGTTCTTTCCAGAGAGGGAATACATGCACAGTTGTGCTTCCCATAAACAAATACATAAATGCAGAAAAACAACATTAATAAAAATGGTTAAAGGAATCAGGTTTTCCTTTTTTTTTAAACAGATGCATAAGGCATTTCCCTTATCATTTTTGTTGATATGCCAGAATGTCAGCATAGCAACAACACCATGCCTATAGCACCATGCTAATCATGCGTATAGCACCATGCTAATCATGTGTACAGCACCATGCTAATCATGTGTACAGCACCATGCTAATCATGCGTACTGCACCATGCTAATCATGCGTACAGCACCATGCTAATCATGCCTATAGCACCATGCTAATCATGCGTATAGCACCATGCCGGTGGAGGAAGCGATTTCACTAGTAGTTATTAGTTATCAGTACATGTCTTTTATGGATGGTTATATCTCCTTGTACCCACTAATTACCAAGGCTCCCTGGTATGCATACGAGGGTGCTGTATAGCCTCAGATATACTCTTTATTCTTCTGTTGCTGAAATAATTTCCCCTCTGGGAAAATGTATATATTTTCTTTTAATTATTTATTATTATTTAATATCAAAGATTTTTCTCCCGCATAGCTGTCTACACCTTTAAAAGAGTCAACACAGATGGCAAGCCTTAAAGGTGGAGTCATTAATTACTATTGCACATCTGTTGCTGTTAATAAATATCTCGGCTAAGTAGTCTGGTTCCACCGGACTAGTGCTCTCCGCTCAATTTTGTTAACTGAGATTATAATCTGGAAACCCGGTTGGCATTAGCGTTTTCACAGCCACCCTGCTGGCGGACCAATAAGCGTGGGTTAGTGAGATGACGTTGAAGTCAAGATAGTTTTGAAAGAGCTAGATGAGGCATTAAAAACAATTGTACCAATGCTGATTGGTTCGACACTGTATAATAGTTGCAACCAACCACCAGGAGCATTTGGGCAGTAGGCATCTTGCTCAAGGATGCTTACAGGTAGGTCCAACCCTCTGGCTGAGAGCCCAACACCCAGACCACAGGGCCATCCTGCCCCTTCAACATAACAAACATGATACATTCTCACAGGGATTTGAAAACTTTATGCTGTGGTCTTATTGGTGAAACATAGCCTGCCAATGTTCACCTTTGAAGCCTTGCCAAACCACATTAATTATAATAATAATTGGTAATCAATCTTATAATGATTATTAATATGTATTGATACCCTTTATTGAAAATTATGAAGTGTACACACATCTTTCCATTTTAGGCTATTTGCTTTGCTTCCCCCGTAGAAGTACTGGCCTTCTTTTTCATTGTTTTAGAAAACGTCACAAAGCCTCATAACTATTACAATCTCGCAAGCCGCAGTTTGACTTGAACCCAAATATCAGTCGGGAACGCCTCAAATTCAAACACGTATTTCAATAAGGCGATGCTAATACATTTCAATTAAACTTTCTTAGGTCTACATATAATTAGCCTACCTATACTGTAAGTCACCCAATCAGACTGAAATATATGTACGCTGACGTTGCCATCTTTGGTAAAAAAAAGTTCAGCTTGACACTGATTGGCCTGATTGCTTTTTATATTATTGTTACTATTTAATGGTATAAAAGTTAATAATTTATTATTAAAGAATTTAAAAAGTTACAGTATATCTGGGTGCTAGCCTGGGTTGATATTGTTCCAAGTATCTGCCAATTAGAAAATAATAGAATATACATTTATATTATTTGCATTTAAAAATAAATATTGACAATAAAAAATATTGTATACATTTTGTCTTTATTTATAATCCATTGTGGAAGACATACAGTAATAACATAATAAAAAGCTAATCTAAAACAATTAAATTAATGTGAAAGGTTTATGATTTCAGTGTTTTGCAAACACAGCATGAATCCACTTCCATTATGAACACAAAATATGAAGGTAAGCCACATACCATACATTTAGCTACTGAACGCTATTTATTTTTATTTTTTGTTACTAAACATTTTGCCCCAATTAGTGCAAAGGGCTTAGAATAGTTTTTTCCAAAGAATGGTTCCACACATTTTAGGTGTGTCTGTTGTTTAGGGACGGTGTGTATATGGTTCTGTAGGGGGTAGGTCAGGCGCCTATTAAACCATACGAGCCCACACAGAGGCGACGATGGCTGCACCGATGACTGCCGTGAGTGACAGCTTGTTTATGGGAGCGCCGCTCTGGATGACGTTGCAGTTAGCTGTGGTGCAGCAACTAACGGTCGTTTGAACGGTAACGCCTAGCAGAGAACCAGTGCTGCTGTTGCAGGATGCTCTTTCAGCGCAGCCTAGGGTGTTGAAGCCAAATGATGAGCTGATGGAGGGGAAACCTGAAAAGAGGTGTTCTATTAGTGCTCAGGAAGACTGTTTTGTATTGAATTAATAAATAGGCTATTGTGACAGATTACCCCCAATGGACACCAAAGTAAATATAACGTCTGCGTGTGCATGTGTGAAAGAGATTACATACTTGCTTTTCCGTAGAAACAGACACTGGTGTTAGTGTCACATGTTATCTGAGAAGAGCTCAGGCAGAAACCGAACACGCCCACACTGCATTTGTTACATGACAGAGATTCAGCTGAAACACAAATTTGGGTGGAATGAAAATTTCATTAAGAGATCACAAACTGGGCATTTGTGTTTGTAAAAGTGCTACTAATCCGGTGTTTCTTATCTCTCACATAATAGTTATCTCTATGTCAAAGTGCTTGTTATAGACAGCTATCTTATATACTTAATCAGGCTTCAGTCACCCAATCAAGAATCAAAAGGTTTTTCGTTAATGGTGAATTTTTACCTATTACATTCATTCATTTATTTGTATTACTATTAGTTAATTATTTAATTTGTATTACGTCTTCACATAACCTTTTGGGTTGGTTGTTTTGACTTTTTTATGATTTAGAAAAACAAATGTATATAAAAAAAATTGTCTGCTATTTTTATGTGACAAAAGGTTGTTTAACAGACAGACAAAATACATAAAAAAAATATGTTTTACTTTGTCATTTGTTTTTTTCATGTCTAATATAATTTGTAAATAAACAGGATGTGATCTATGAATCATTCATGTTTAGTTTATATGCACATAACATACTGTAATTTAAAGGAAAAACAATTTTGGTTTTTCTATGAAACTGACAATTGTTATTTTACATTTTCATTATGATTGGAGATTATTTGTATTTATACTGTAGATGCCAGAAATGTAATTCATATAAGGAATTGAAGGACTAGGGAGACATCATTTTTGAGTAGTAAAAAAAGATATGTTGCAATCAGTGACTTTTTCTGAAAATGCAGCAGTCAGGGATAATCTCCAAATTGTCATGTTACTATTTCAGAATCCTTCACTTGTGAAGACATCACTGATCTCTCACTGTTTGAGCCGCCCAGCACCATAAATAGTTCAGAATATCTATTTAAATTGAGTGAAATTAGAATGCAATTAACAAGGCGCAGATTAGGGTTAGGCATTTTGCTCAATGATGCCTAAAGAAATATTGGTGATGAACACACACAAGCCACAACCTCTTCTCCAACACAACTTCCAAAAATTACAAGCTGTTTAATGAAAAAAAAATTTGATGTATTCTCCTCTAACTCCTTAAAATTGATTGTCTATTTGATAAGACTTACCCATCACGAAGCAGGCAATGATTGCAATTACTCCATATACAATCCTGCCCATCTTGGTGTGAGGTTGGTTCTTGACTCCTGGTAGAAAAATATTTTCAAAAAGTGGAGGTAGTATGTAGCTCTTTCTCTTAGAGGTATAGCTGGCAAGAGAGCGAATAAGCAAGTTTCCTGTGTACTTTGGGTTAAATAACCAAGGGATGGCATGTACTCTTCTTCTTTGGGGAAATACACATAACAGGTAATACAGGTAATACAGGTATGTCTGCATTCCACCAGGATGACAGCAGCTGTGTGGCAGTAGCCAAGCTTTCAAAGTCAGCCATTAAGATGTGTTCATGTGGATGGGTATAAAGGGAACAATTGTGTGGTCATCTTTTGGATTCCTATGCTAATGCAGCAGTTTGTCCTCTATGAATCTTAATTAAAATCTTAGTTTGCAATTTCAAAAGGTTAATGACCACTAAAATTTTAAATGTAATGTTTTAGACACTGAACTGGGCAACACCCTTGATTGGGCTCTTGGTGCTCCTTTCCTTTGTTAAACACAAGCACTCCTCTAAATGTTTAAAGTACAGAGCCTCTCCATAACATGTTTAACTGCCAGTCTCCCAGGATATGTATTTTTATATTTGTCTTACTGTTTAAATCTGCCACTGTCTTGTAGGCAGTTCTGCTAGATCAAATTTAAACGATCTGTAATCTTGACACCTTTGGCACGGCACCCTTATTCTTTATCAAATTGTATTTACAAAGAGGGCCACATCAGGCACTCTAACCATTCCTTTATCGCTTAGCCAAGATCAAGGAGCGAGTGCCATACTATACTCTTGGAACCATTGCCTCGCAAAACAGGTAATGTACAAGTTTCCAATTGAACTTCCAGGTAGGTCTTTGACATGAGGACTGGAAGGAAGGAAAAAAAACAAAAAAAAAAAAAAGTTGAGTCATGTGTGGCTTATAGGGACAAGAGAACCTGCCATTGTTGTGTAACCTGGTTTTAAAATAGAAGGTACCACCAAGAGTTGTTTTGAGGCTGACCAATACTTGTAGTCAGCCTTCCAATGGGTCTGACAAATTTCAAACAGAAACTGAGTACTGGTCTGGCCAGTAAGACCTTCGGTGAGATCAGATGTCAATATTCATTACTGTATATTTTAGTCAATTTGCACAATAGCGTCAACATGGTAGTATATAGTGACCAAAATAAAACACTCCAAACATTTAGAGGAATAAGAGTTTATTTAGAGTTCTTAAAATTAGACATTCACCAATAAGTAAACATCCAAGACAAGTTCCATAAATGTAAAGTCCCAAATACACAAAATTGACTACACACGTCACACCCATTACACAATCTTGATTAAACAGTTTCTTGCATGCCAGAGCTTGATTTGCCCAATTTGGGCCTAGAGATTCCAGGAATGCCACAATAATTATGGTTAAGTGAGACCGTAAACAATAAGTGCTTCAAGTAAAAGTGATTAAAGCAAATATAACACATTCTGAAACTAGCAAAATACAATGCAGTAAACAAAGCGTTTACAGTGGCTCTTAAAGTATAGTGTAACCATCTGTATGAGTGTTTTTTTTTTATTTTTTTTATTTCTTTTACAAGGCAATGGTGCAAAGTAAAATGAAACATTACCCAAGAAGAAAAGTTTACAATGCACCTAAACAATCATAAGGACGACGGTAAACTCTGAAGGCACGCGTGTGAGACACAAGTCAGTGTATCAGACAAGCAGTTCAACCTGCATGTCTGCCACTGCCATTAACAGTTTATGCGTTAACATTAGTGCACATGCAGAACGTCGGCCATCTTACACCAGGACCTTCGTTAGAAGCAGCGCAAGTGTAGCGATAGCCAGAGGAAAGGGGCTGATCCTGGGCAGAGCGGGGGCGCTGTTGCACAGCTCGGTGTTACAGCAAGTCTTGTAGACAGTGTAGATGGAGGTGTTGGAGGATGCAGGGAAGTTGACATTGCTGATCATGTTGCATTGATTTGTAGCCAAGCAGCCCTTCACTTTAACATCCACGAGACCAGCTGAAATGAGAATTAAACTGGTCACCCCCCACAAACAGAGCCAAACTTTAGGCTGCAAAGCCGCTGGCGTGTAAACACAGCTTGTCTGAGGTGGATCCAAGCAAGCTACTTGAGTAATGTTAAACAGTCTAATGCAAGGGAACCCTGGTCCTGGAGAGCCGCAGCCCTGCATGTTGTAGATGTCTCCCTGCTCCAGCACACCTGATTCTGATGAATGGGTCGTTGGACAGACACACACACACGGTGTGTTGGAGCAGGGAGACATCTAAAACATGCAGGGCTGCGGCTCTCCAGGACCAGGGTTCCCTGCCCCTGGTCTAATGCATTTGATTACAGGCACCACAAGTTGCTGAAGCAACATGGTTTCCCCAGAGTAAGGTCTGCATTTGTTACATTTAACACAATTACACTCTGGTTGACAGTGAATGTTTAGAATGGCTTTGTGCATTTTCTATGGGTTCCATCAATAATATTTAAGGCAGAGAACAGCCAATGATTAGACTCACTCATCCTTTGAGAATGGCCGTCATGTTAATAGTAACTAGAGTACCAGCATTGGATCCAGGGACAATGCTTTTAATAGTTTGATTTGTTGCCACAATGTAAATTAAGCAGAACTCTCCATCTTCAGACTTGATGGAGACGTGATGTACTCCAAAGATCAGAGAGATGTGCACACAAGGTGGCAGTGGAACAAGAGGCTTGCAAAACAAACAGTGTGACACATGTTGACCTTACCCGCCTTCCCAGATCCACTATAGCACTGCTGTCCCGCACTACAGGTTGTTTTAGTATACAAGCACAGGTTAAAGACAGAAATGTCACAGTTGTAGCACTGCAAGGCATGACCTGGGAATAAAGGTGGACACAGAAATTTACATTTAGCAGATAGTTACTTTACTTGGTCTTCAGGCAGGCATGTTGTGTGTTAGATTTCTAAAGTCTACAAGCCATTACAGTATTCTCTTGGTAAAGTGCAACACCCTTCACTGTCGAGGAAACACCCAACCATACTGCAAGCAAGTCTCGTGTTACACAGCACACTACTCCCATGGAAACAGCCACAGTGCAGTTCATACGCTGCAGCTACACAATATCCAACACTAAAGAACCACTAATTAAAAGCCATTGCCTAGAAGTAATGTTTGGGCAACCATAAACCTGCATGATTCATTTTATTTGTATGCCGCGATCAACCCAAATGTCCTAAACATGGAAATTAGAGCAAGACAGTAGCCTCACAGCAAAATGTATTCACACACCCCACTTGAGATGACAGGGGCCCCTGTGGAAATGCAGTTGAACCTGTTCCCTGAGTCACTATACGCGCCTCACCACAGACCAGGACTCATGCAGATTAGCAAATGAACAAACAAGCACATGACTTGCACTTAATTCCCGCTACCCATCTGTTACGCCAGCAGTTCTGACGAAGGCAGTTGACAGAACAGTCGTACAAAAACAGAACAACCTGCATTTGCTGAAGGAACGTGCGTGACAACGGTGCAATACAGTCATGTTTAATTAACTGGTCTGAGGGAATGTTTGAGAAGGGTTTTGTATACAAGTTGACTGCATTCTTAAACCAGTTATGCTTCTGTTGAGACGTTAACTTGCCTACTAGGTACACCAGCAACATTTTAACTACATAAAGGGACACTAGTCTCCCTGTTGCTATGTGCAACAGATAAGAAAATAAAACAGTGTTAAACTAATGCCACCTGTAAACAGGGGCCCTTCAGATATTGTGGCCTTTAGAGATTTAACACTGCCAATTTATAAGTCAACTCCTTCCAGCACCTGCAAATGTGAGACCGGCCCCTCCCTGAACAGCCTGTACGTCATTTAGTGACTACACCCCTCCCCGAAAATACCAACCCAGCATGCAGTTAAACTGTTTATTTACTGCAAGGAGGAGGAAGCAGAACACAAACTGTTCTGAGGAACTCTATAGGTAGCTACAGTGACAGACTACCACCTTGGATCACTACAAAGCTTAGTTTAGACATACAGCATTAGTTACTACATACACTTTTAAAATGCGTGTTGTCCCAGCGACACCTATTGCATCCTAACGGGTGGATTCATCTTAGTTTTCAAATTTCAGTTTGTCCTCATCCCGGGGAGGGGAGCAGGTTATGAGGCATTTGGGCTCGTGGAGCCTTCTGAGACCAACGCGATATAAAGGTTATGCAAATGTGATTACTTTAACCAGCGCAAAGCTAGGCCATTGACTAGTGTACTTCACAGAAGTACACTAGTCACTAGGTTTTGTCTACCTTTGTAAAGACAAAATGTCCATGGCTGCCTGATTATGGTCCAAACCTGCTCGTCTGACCACCTGGCTGTTTGGAGCTCTGCTAGATGCCTTACGCCACCCAGTGGTCAAAAGACCACAAGGAAAAGCCACAATATTAGTAAATGAATGACCCCGTTGTTCAAGAAAATCAGTAGCCTACAAGATACACATTACGATCATTATTATTTAAATACTTGTTTGAGAAGTGTAGTGTGTAGGCATGATAGCCTCAATGTTTTAACAGGAACAGATTTAAAGACCAAGACAAATCAAACACCCTGGAGGAATTGCTAAGATGTCTGCACGTAGGCTACCCAAGTAGTAGCGTGCTTTCTGCCGACAAGGGGCAGCAATGCATCAAGTAAAAGATAACTTATTGGGATATGATGAGGGTTACATTCCGTTTGTTAGAGCAGGCAGCTATAAAGAGCTGTAGCGCCTATAACATCACCTGTAGCCAAACTAGGTGATTGGTGCAGGGGTAACCGTCGGTATTGTCAGTGGCAAGTTACCCTTAAAAACCACAAGGATTGTTAATAAATTCATGCAGACTATAGTGGCCACAATATCAGCCTGAAGCCTGGCAAGATTGTTTCGTGATCACGCGGGAATCAAACTGATCAAATTTAAAGTGAACGGCCACAAATTAAACATTGCATAAATCTGATAAATGTTACGCACACGAACTAATAATTTGCCTAAAGGTAGCCTATAGGCCCAGACGAGTCATAGGTAATTTTCATATTCATTTCCAAATCGTGTGACTGCGAACAGCCTGTAGTCCTACCTGCAGAATTAGTCTACCCATTTCACAGATGCTTTAATGCTATTTTCAGCCGATACAAATATTAATCACAGGAGGCCTACACATGCTGGCATTTAACACACCCGCGAGATTGAACCACCCATAATGATCACGGAGCGCCAGTAGACCTCAGACCTAAAGCTATATCAATAATCACTGAGAAAAACAAGTTCACGGTAGGATATAGCTTATGCACTGGACCAGAAAGTATATAACCGCTTCTAATGTAATAAAAACCTACAACTCCGCTAGACTGCAAACTCTTTAACACAGAATTCGAGACGACCGAATTGTCTCAGATTAGGAATTTCGTCATCTTGGTCCAGGACTGCCGGTGCAATTAGTCTTCATTAGCAAACGGCCTTAAAGCACACCCATTCCACGACTTAATGAGGTGGTGTGGTACTAGGCTATACTCTGGCAAATTCTGAAGATAGTGTTCTCCCTAAACTGAACACCACATTAAAACATAATTGACAGCATTTTCATCTTTAGGTAAACTGTATACTATGTGGAAGATAAATATAACTTAACATTTAGGCGATAACTTTAAGCGACAACTTAAAAAACATTAAAAAATAAATAATTACGTTTTAGACATAGCCATAAGTATTGGCCTATATGGGTTTTCCCCCTATAACTAGCTAGTAAGTCCCTACTTGATAGAATTCATATTAAAACGTCACTCAAACGGCAGAAGCTATAGGCTGGAAAAGGATGGCATTGCAAACAAGTAATAGAATCACAGTTAAATGTTTTTGTCCTCGCTCCTTACCGATCCCAAAGCAGAATCCAACTGTAAAGATATGTAGAATAATCTTGTTCATTTTGGAGGAATGTGGAGTATGCCTAGCTCACAAACTGGATACGGTTCCAAGAGCTCCAAAAACACAAACTCTGCGTTTATACTTCAAGACTTTAACTTAACCTCAGTGATTATATAAAGCCATCCACCCTTTTTTTTAGATGTCACCGTTATCCAATTCGACGATGCCTCTTGAAAAAGCCACACCTTTCTCTGTATATAATAGATCTGAACGCACCCCTGACAAATGGAAAGCAGTTAGACCGTGGAAAGGAGGTGCCGACGTTTTCATTACAATTAAGATGAATGAAGCACACAGGTGAACAGCATCAATGATACTCAGGCAAACAAATATTTTAGGAATTATACGAAATACAGTGAAAAAATAGTCCACAAGTCCAAATCCTTTTCACATAATGCTTTGGATATTTTTGCCAAAGTAGGCTTACAACAATTGTTTTGGACAATTTATCTCTCTCTCTCTCTCTCTCTCTCTCTCTCTCTCTCTCTCTCTCTCTCTCTCTCTCTCATTATATATATATATATTCTATACATACATATGTTTTTTTCTTTATATATATT
>JAODUE010002640.1:0-11657 GCA_027564755.1 Amblyopsis hoosieri
TACCGAACCGTGACTTCTGTACCTCGGTATGAACCGAACCGTGACTTTTGTGTACCGTTACACCCCTAATACATATATATCCTAGCTACACAATAACCTGTCTAGTAGCATGCCACTCATTCTGTATTGCCTGACTAGTACGCATTTTAAATGCTCATGATTAATAGAGGCAACACCTCATTTGAGCATGTTATGCACAAAATGATCTTGTGGAGTGAAATATAAATAGGCATGGCTAATCAGTATCTCATCAGCCAACCATAGGGGTGTCTAAGACCATTTAAAGAGCAGACCTAATGGCTATGAATTATCCATAAGAAGTCGCTTTTACCACACACACACACACACACACACACACACGAGAAAGGAACTATAACAAGGTTTCCCCCCCTCAACCTGCAACTGCTGCACAACTGCACTCAGTGGGACATTAGCATAGATAGATTGGTGTACCTGTCCTTTAGTAGCCATCTTGGCTCCTATACTCCTGGCCTGAATGAGACCTTCCCTCTTCTCGTTTCTAAAAAGCTTCACCAGACCGTTCCATTGTTTGATGTACTCCTCCAAACGCTCCTTAAGGTGATCTTCATACAAAGAAGAGGACCAAGGAGACCGGTTAATTCTGGGCTATGTACGTCATTCATACTGCAGTCACAATAGAGCACACAGTCAGTCTCCACTCTACCTTTGTTGCTGAAGTCATCTATCATGACTATCTCTGCCAGGTATTTGCTCGCGGTGCGTTTGATCACGCTGTGTACAGTTCTCATAAGTGTAGACCATCCTTCATTGTGGAACACAATTATCACACTTGACGTCAACAACCGTTCATCGTAATGCCAGTGTTTACACCTAAACAGAGAGAACAACTACATTACAATATTACCACCAATAAACAAACAAATAAATAAAAGAAACTGGAAAATTCGTAATGTTCTACATTCAGAGCTGCACTTAAGGTATGGCCAGTCATTCTTGCTAACTTCGAGCTCAAATCAAAACAGTGTCGCTCCACGGTCCTCCTCGGAGCCGCATCACACATCGAAACACATTGTGAAGCAAAGCCTAGTGCCACGGCATCGTTGATACAAGTCGTGTTCGCCCCTTCGTTACCATTTATGGAGCCAGGGCTGTGTGGCAGTATCAGATTACCTTTTCGACACACAGAACGGTAAGATAGGGAAATGCAAGGATATATTTGTTGAATTTGACACAAAGTGCATTAGCTTGCAATAGCTGACTATGCCTTTAAGCTATAGTTGTAGTGGTGGCAGAACACTACAGGAAACTGTTCTGCCACCATGTGGCAGGAAATTGAGCATTGAAAAAACATTGTTCCTGCAAAGAGGATCTTAGTTCATGCACATCCTAGTTTGAACATTTACTCGGAACGGGTGGGAGCAGATGAACTATGGTTCACTGTGGTTCACTGTTTGCTCCTCAGCTCAACGCATTGTGTGATTTGGAAAAGCCACACCTTACTGGCAGTTTGTGGGAGTGTGTTAAAGGGCGAAGAAAATAATACCTTTGTCACTCACTACTACATTATGATTCACTTATAGTAAGATTATTTTCTCAACTACTAGAACAGTGATTTTCTAACTGGGGCCATGGTTCCCAGGGGGCAAGTAACACGTAGCCAATGGATCTCAGAAAACCTTTCAAAATGTATTTGTCAAAAGCCCAACCTGATTGAAGGTTAAGTTTTAATATCCATCGGCATGTTTGCCTATTTCATTTGAAATATGCATTTATAGACCAGGCTAATAATTTGCTTATGGATGCCATAACCCACATTTTAAATATACTGCAATCTCCACTATAGCTCCATGTAGGCCTAAAAATGTATGATGGGCCTGTAAGCAGCAGCACCCACTTGATTTATTATTGCAGTTGTTTGAATTAATAGGCTTATGGATATTATTTAAGCAATGGACAAATAACAATTATCTTTCATTGCGTTATTCCAATAATAAGTTATACAATAGCTCAGCATTCCCCATAAAATACAGGATCCCGGCAAAGACATTTTCTGATTCCATATCTGTTGCTAAAGATGTGTTAGCAAAACCTTCCGTTAAATAAGGACATTAATGAATACATTCCCATCCAAATGCTCCAGTGCTAATCAAATTCAAAGCATAGTTCACACATGTTGAAATAAAAAAAAATAAAAAAAACTTTGGTCAAGTAAGAAAAGCCACTGTGTCATTTCATCAACAAATCAGCAATATGGGATGGGTTTCAAATTGTTTTTTAAACCAAAGCTTATAATGAGGACACACCTTCGGAGTGTCTACGAGCTTGTAAAACATGCTTGGCAAGATTACGGTGTATAAAACTGGCCTAACCTCACTCAAGGGATGTTCCAATTACATTTTTAGTCACTCATTGTTTAAAGCTAATGAAAATGCCATAACAATTAGGCATGTAATTTTGAAAAAGAACCAACCCCGCAAAAAAAAAAAAAAAGTCAACATATTGTGATGTGCTCCATCATTTTGTACTGTGTTGTATTTTACATTTACACTGAAATAGATACAGTACATCAATCACAGTCTGTAAACTAGTGAAGCAGTGAATGAGAACTCCATGCTACTCTATAGGCAGTTTAGGGGTATGGATAAAGATAGAGAGAGTATTAAGATGAGAATGTACTGCCCTATCTTTGCATCAAGATAGGGCAGTCCCACTGTTGTATGTAGTGCATTTAAGATCCTGCTGAGTAGGTCTTTATTGTTGTTTTCAATTGTATTAACACTCCAGGACATTTAAAGATATAGTCAGTTATTTGTAAGATAAATGTAGGCTAATACACTTTGTCACATTCACCAAATAGCTTACCATTTTCTGTACTGTTCTGTTCTACACAGCCCTGTCTCCATAAATAGGAACACAAACAAAGTGGCGAACACCGCTCATAACAAGTTTGTTTTGATTTGAGGTCGAAGTTAGCAAGAGTTCCAGAGGATGATCTGACCCACCCTGCATTTAAAAAGACAGAATGCCTTTAACGTGATCTACAAACAACCTTAAAATAAAAAAAGAAACATAGGCTTACTTACTCTTCGTGCCGTATATCATTGATGCTCCTGTCCAGTGAAATCATGTCACTAGCCACCATGTTGAATCCAAACTCTTTAATGGAAGCCTGGACAGCTTCTTTGTAGTCTGGCCCAAGAACAAAAGGCTTGCCATCCTCTCCTGGGCCGTCTGGAACCCCTGGTGGCTCCGGAACCTTTGGCTCAAAGTTTCCTAGGGAAGCTTTCTTCAAAATGGGGCTGTTATAGGGGTTGTGGTGGGGTTTGAAGGTAATGTATTGCTGCTGGATCACCTGTTTCTGGTTGGGGTTTTGGTTATCAACCTGGGGAGGTTTGGCTTCTTCTGAAAAGAGATTAAATATGGAACAAGTTGAATTACAGCTAGGGATGCAGCTGCAGCAATATTGCCTATTATTAACACTGGAAATAAAGACATTCTTCAGTTAACAAAATAAAAGTTTCTGATCATTGTGGTCCTTCTGATCCACTGGGTTACAGGGTATAATTTAATAAGAGAGTAGAGTGGTGGTCCATGTACCCTTGTATTTATGTCAGACAAGTAAATTACACATCTGATTTGATTTTCCATGGTTTAACTGTGCGAGGCTTACCGTGTTTTAGTCGGATAGAGTTTAGGTCAACCTCCATTCCTTCTACATGTGGCCAGGGCACGACAGGTTTAAACTGGTCCACCACGAATCCTTTAGGTGGCAAATTATCATCCTGTACAATGTAAAAACATGTCCTTTTCATGTTTCACTCACCATATGCAAAAAGGGCTGGATAATAAATAATAGTTTACTCTTATACACTGCAAAATAGGTAATATACACGCAGTATAAACCATTTTAATTTCCACCTTATTGTGGTACCAAGCAAAAGCAACGTGTGCTGACTAGGTTATTGATGAGAAAGCAGCAATGTTTCTGAATGCACCAGTGGTACCAAACTTCACACATCCTAATTTTACTGCACTTCTAATGTCTATGCAACAATCCTCCTCTGATTATCATTTAAATTAGTAATTATATTGACATCATAGCCAATGCCTTCCAAAAAAAGCCAGTAGCACCATGAAACAGTCCTGCCCTTCTTGTAATCAGGTGCATTCATTCATTGGCAATTGTGGTGTATTAAACTATTCATCATGCATATGTAGTAGATACGTTTTGGACTTTGAGTTATTATTACGTTCAATAGTTATTGTATGTTATTAGGACAAAATAGTGGTTAATGGTTAACATATGCATTGTGTGGTTAAGGTAAGGGTAAGGGTGAAGACCAGCGAGGCTCTTTTTCCCCGATGATGCAGACTCTGACAAAGGAGGTGTTATCTTTGATCAGAAAAGTCAGGCCGGCGTGGACGGAGCTGGTTATGCGTAATCAGGACGTGCGTTCCGGTGAACGTGTCGACAGCATGACACCGGTTCACATGGTGCACAAGACGGATTCGTAGATGCGGAAATGCCTGCACACCGGAATTGATCTGTTTATGTGATCGTGGATCCAACAACTGATTTTAGGAAATTGGCATTTTGTTTAGATGTTGGTATAATGCATGTAGTACACATTAGCACACAAAAAAAACTTAAACTATGACAGCTAGCTAGCCCAGTAAACCCACTACGGTACTGGTGTCCACGTCAAGCAATAATCGTGAAAATATGGATTTCTAAACTCCTAAAGCAGATCCTAATACACTCCACACATAACAGAATAGGTCTAGTATTTGACTACGAGATAAACAATACTAGTTAGATTAGATTTGCTAGTAGCAAATTGCATGCCATCGCTTACTCGTTTCATAAAAGGGTTGTCATCGTTCGGTTTCGGCGAGAGAGAAGACCAAAGCAGCACTAAGCCTAGGAATGTCCCGACGACCATTAAACTCCGCAAAATGAATCCCACTTTCAGCCTCATGTCCGCCGGTGCTGTCCAGACGAATTATGGGGGGGAAAGCAGCCCTGTCAACTTGCGCTCACGTCCACGGACAGCTGTGGCGCAAAAAAGCGAACCTTGCAAAAGGTAGGCTACAATCAACACAAGCCTCGCATGATTGGGTGTGCTCCAGAACTTCACACGCCGCGATTGGTCCTTGTGGGCGTGGCTTCCATTAAGTACGGACCTCTAATGTCAATGTACAGCACTGGTCCTAGCTAACGCAGTGTACAATTGTTAAGCACTAAAGCACTAACTGATTCTCCGTTGCTGGCCGGCCGCGCACTTGCCGCTAATGCACGCAGCGTACGAGTACACAAAATGCGCGTACCCATTTGTCTTTCTATTTCGTCTGTCAACTTCCTTCCTTTTCCTACTTCTTCTTTTATGCAATGTTATCATTGCAATCGATAACCAGTGGGTTATCGCCACCTTCTGCTTCATCCGTTTCCTGCATGGCTGTTTCGCACTCTCATACCAACATGTTTTTTATTATTATTGGGAAGCGTGATAGCAAGCTTACACTAGATGAATTGTTGTGTTGTCACAAGTCCATCTGGGGAGCCGTGCATTGAAAATGTTTGTGAACGGCAGGTACCTCCAAAAAAATACTGCTCGGACACATTCAAAGTGATTCATAGGCAAAATATAAACCATGCGTGTCTATCGCACTCCATCCCAGCTGGTGGCGCTGCGGCACCTAACAGTAAACGTAGGTTTGCCGTAATTTCACGATAAGGAAGGAAAGACTGAGCATATTGAGCGATGACGTTGCCGTTCACACGTCCCTATTATTTACATATAGTCTGTACACTGTAGTAGGCTTCTAGTCGAATATGAGAAGAAGGATTAGCCTGAAACTACATTTATAAAGAAAAAGAGAAGGAATAAAGATGAGTCAAATATTGGATACTAGTTCGCTCTGCCTCTTCGACGTAGACGGCACGCTCACCAGCCCCAGACAGGTAGAAATATCCCCTTAGTTAAGGTTCCCCTAAGATAAGTTGGTCGAAGATACAGTCTTACATCAATATGAAGACTGATTCCACCTGACTGTGCTGACCGCCACCGGACACGTTTATGAATGAACGTAGTGACTCAAATGTGTTGCACTGGTCAAGGGGATGAAGGATGAAGGATGAAGACATGATTATGTTGTCTTTTTAAGTAGACTATTGTTTTCTCAAGTAGACAATAACAGAAGTGCTTTAAAAATAACAATATAATAGGCATGTGGCACGCTCAAATATAAAATCATGCATTCATCATCATGAGAGTAAGAAGTATCCTAAAGTATATCCATAGCTCAAAGTAAGCTTCTGGTCACGGTAATTTCCTCGTTGCAGTTCCAGTCAGACGAGAAATATAACCTTTCTGATCCATGTAAATGTTTGTATTGCTTTAGTATCGTGAGATAATCACGTTTTACTGTAGCCTATAGCAGGCCCACGGTGACATGGTAAACTGTCTTGGGTTTATTTTGTATTTTTAGTTACTGATTTACAGTTAACTGAGAGTTAACTAGGAATGCACATATCATAATAATAATAATAATAATAATACATTATTAATTATTAAGTAATTATGAATAATACATAATACTAATAATTACTATAGTTATTATTATTATTATTTTTTTATTATTATTATTAATAATAATTAAAATAATAATAATACAACATTTTATTTGTTTTTTTGGTGTTTTTACTTATGTTTAAAAAATATAAAAATTAATATAAATATTGCAATTTTCATGATCAACATCGCAATATCACATTTTATCAATATCGTGCCATTCTAGAGTTAACTGTATCTTTGTTTTCAGCGTGTGACCCCAGACATGGACGAGTTCCTTCAGAAGTTGAGGAGTCGTGTTCGAGTTGGAGTGGTGGGGGGCTCTGACCTGGACAAAATCAAAGAGCAACTGGGAGACAACAGTGAGAAGAGGCAGTTGATGATACATTCTTTGTTCACAAGCAGAATGCTGTACAGCTTCAAATACACCAGTCACCCCAAAGGAGTAGCCTACATCACCCAAAACATTTTTCTAATTTGATCCCATATCAAAGCCATTGTATCAGAAGTACCTTTAGTGATTATTAAGGCATAAACTTTTGTTTTTGTTGTCAAATACACCAAATATCTCCTTGCTGTTTGCTAGCTTACCATTTTCTGTGCGTGCTGAAACAAAATAATACAGTACTTCTGCCTCCTGGCTCCATAAAGAGTGCACACAACAACAATATTCTTGCCTTCACAATGTGTTTGTGTGTTGGGCGGAGCTTCTGAGGGAGGGCCCTATGGCACTGAAGAGAGAGGTGCTTTTGTTTTGATCATGTTTCAATATCAACACCCTTTCTCCAGAATGACTTGGGCTGCCATATCTTTTAACTATCATTTGTGGGTGTTCCGCCTCGATCTCTGTTCATTAATACCCTTGGGGTATTAATGAACAGCTTTACCCCTGCACATTTGGTCGGTGCGCTTAACCTTTTGTATTCCTCCCTGTAAGGCCACATGCACACAGTTAGTTGGTTTGCAACATAAACCCAGAGCAGGGGAGGCTTTGGGGGTTGTAGGGGCACTACAATGTGTAGTGTCTATATGGTCCTCTCTGAGCTACATTTGTGGAAAAATGTCATTGCGCAATTATGAGTGCACAGAGAATGGCAAATTAAAGCGTGATTGTGTGTGTGTGTGTGTGTGTGTAGTTACTCAGAGCATGGACTATGTGTTTGCTGAGAATGGACTGGTGGCCTATAAGGATGGACAACTTCTATCTATCAAGGTAATAATTCGGATTTGGCAACTTGGTCAATGCTAGGTAGGCTTAACTCCAATGCTTACAAACTGACTATTCTGCCCCTTTCTAATTGTAAATGTTCTAAATAACTTTTAGAACAAATAGCAGATTTGCACCTTATACAGACGTATCTGTTTGTTAACTTGTTATTGGTTTATAACCAATTAACTAAATACACATTTTATTTTTTATTTAATTATTATAAATATTATAAATATTTAATTTTAAATATTTACCAGCTTTAGAGGTCAGTGCTCATATGCAAGTTAAAGAAGGTTAGTAATATAAACTGTTTTTCATCTTGATTTCTTTTCAGTCTATACAGGCTCATATGGGTGAAGAGCTTTTACAAGAGTTCATCAATTTCTGTCTGAACTATCTGGCTAAAATTAAACTGCCTAAGAAAAGGTACATGTCTCACTCACACACAGGCACAGTAATATTATCCACTAGTTTTATTCCAGCACTTGGGAAATGACAAATTAACAAGTTTAACAGCATTTTGTAGCCGAGAAAATATGATAGAAATGTTTTTTTTTTAAATTGCATTTATTTTTTTACTTTTTTTTTAACAGAGGGACGTTTATAGAATTTCGTAATGGAATGCTGAACATCTCACCTATTGGTCGTAGCTGTACGCAAGAAGAAAGGATAGAATTCTACATGCTGGACCAAGTAATGCACTTACACCGTACATGCAAATGCAAAGGCCTTGGGATCTCCAGTTAAAGGCACGGTTAGTCATTCTGGAGGAACGCTTTTGCTAACTTGGAGCTCAAATCCAAACAGTATCACTCCGCGGTGCTTCGCGGCGCCGCCCCACAGATCGAAACACACTGAAGCAAAGCGTAGTACTACGGGATTGTTGATGTGAGCGGTGTTTTCGCCATTTTGTTTATGTTGCTATTTACGGAGCCAGGGCTGTGTAGAAGTATCGGATTATTTATTCAACACTCGCAGTGAACTAAGATAGCGAAATGCAAAGAGATATTTTGTGAATGTGACAAAGTGTATTATCTTACAATTAGTTTACAGTAGCTGACTATACCTTTAACCCTGGAGAAACTATACATAACTCTATTTGCATAATGTGTGAGAGTAGAGTGCTGTTATAAAGGACATGAGATCTCCAACTCAACTGTACAGTACTCTACTAACAAAATGTGGTTTTGTTAGAGGTACATGTTTTCCTCACACTGAATATGTATTTGTGTGATAGGTTTACCGTGCTGCTAATATTTGCAAAGCATTTAACCTGACGTTGTTAATTTTGCATTCCAGAAAGAGAAAATCAGGGAGAAGTTTGTGTCAGTGTTGAAGGAAGAATTCAAAGGCAAAGGACTTTCATTCTCTATTGGTGAGTCATCTAACTCTCCATTCATATTAGCAAAAATTACTATTAACTATATTACTTTATTACTAACTAACAGTAGAAGCTCTAAAACTGGCCTTTGACTCATAGATTTATACAATATGAGACTCAAGATTTGTATCTTGGGTGCCATATTGTATCTTGAGATCCCCCCCCAATATGGTGGCAAAACAACATCCATAGCATTATATTATCCTAATATTGATTATACCAATAGTTATATCTTAGTTTTATTGTTTTTCTAACCCACGCATAATGTGATTTTTAAGATGTAATGTTAGTTAAAAGGAGCGGTCTGTTGTTTTCCTCAGGGGGTCAGATTAGTTTTGATGTGTTTCCTGAAGGCTGGGATAAGAGGTATTGTCTGGGCATTGTGGAAAAGGACAACTATTCAACAATCTACTTCTTTGGAGACAAGACCAAGCCTGTAAGTGTTCTCAGTATAGTGTATCCTGTGTCAGGACTTTTATGTTAATTTACACAAAGTCAGATGTGACATAGGAGTGGGGTTTGTTACCAGGGCGATGGGAGAGTGCTAACTGTGATGGTTAGGCCCCCCGATTACACACAGACGTCGATAGACGCGCCTTGCCAACAAAGCCATTGTTTTCCTATGGCCTGCGCTCTTCTCTGGCGCCCCGTTCAAAATATTCTCAACTTCTCAGCATACGGTGCGGGGAGTCGCACTGATTGCTTGGCCCAGGCAGGCGATATCTGTGATCGGCGCCTTATCGGAGCGCTTTGAATCGGCCGCGCCCATTTTACCGCGTGCATGTGCGATCGGGCCTCGCACTATTGTGAAAGGAAGTAACATTTGAGCACTGTGAAGCATCAGTTCACAATTAGCCTCGCAAGCTCCACATTGACTAGCTGTTCTGGAGTGTGTAAAATCAATACACTCAAAGCGGTACAGCAGACAACAGGCATATACATCTGCAGAGGAAATAAAGCCACACCTTTTCATGGCTTCTCTCTTTTTGCTGTCTGAGCCAGATACTGTAATTGTTTGTTTGTGTGTTTGTGCAGGGAGGGAATGACTACGAGATCTACTCAGACCCACGGACCATTGGACATGAGGTGTCTTGTCCAGAGGAAACCAAACAACTTTGTTTACAGTTGTTCTTCTCATGAGAGAGAGAGAGTGATAACGATTGATGATGATTGGGACATTATTTTAATTCAGTTTAACTGTAAGAAAGAACTAGGAAATACGGTACATCTGACTAAACAACAGCCCGAGATAACATCTGACAAATAATGAAGGTAAAACGCCTTTTATCGAGAAGTGCAATGTCGGACCCTCGGAGGAGATGGTAGGAACTTGTTGAGCAAAGATGTCTTCATGAGCAGGACTCAGAAATGTAAATCATGGGGATTGTAAGGCACAATAAGATGCAAGGTTGGATTGTGTGTTACCTTTTGATTAATGATGTGTTGGGATATACTATACTTTATTTTTTTTTAAATCACTGTGGATATCTTTATAAATTATATCTGTTCATGAACCTCTGCAACATAAATGTTTAAATTGGTATATAATCAATTTTCTTTAACCTGGTAAATATTCTTGTTTTCAAGGTTGAATTAAAACATATTCAAGATAGGATTAACATATTTAAATTAGGATTAACATATTAAAATTAGGATTAACACATTCAAATTAGGATTAACATATTCAAGTACCATAAACACAGTAATAGATATAACAACATTAGTGACTGGGACAATACTAATAAATTAAATTGATAATGAAACCAAATAATATTGCTAACAGTTGTGAGACCATAGTCGTTTATAAAATACTGAGTACATCAGGATTATAATTCATCTTTATTTGGAAAAAATGTCTCAAAAATAAACCAGCAGTCACACGTTTCATTTACAAACATCAGGGGAGAAACCGACTTAGTAATCAATAACATTATATATATTAAATGATCAGATAAATGGTATACAGTTTAACTTGATGTAGCAATTACCATAATGTAATAAGACATTTTGAAGTTAATTTTCTTCCTAAGGCATTTGAGGCAGCCTCAAACTCCAGCCTTTAGGAACCTGCAAGATGTAAACATAATGTAGCCAATACAAGAGGAATGCAAAGGTGCCACATACAACTTGCACATCACCAGTGTCTTGAGAAGAAAAAGTATTAAATTCAGAATGTCAAGGAATCACGTTTACATTACCATTTTATGTTCATATATTCAGGATGTGCATTTCAACAATTGTATATACAGGTTTGATTGCCAGGGTCACAAAACAAATAAAATATGACAGCAGGACTTTTTTTTGTTATTTTATTTTTATTTTTATGATTTTCTGTTCCTATTCCTCTGCATTTTTTTTTCAAGATGAAGATAGATCTGACTTGAATATTCTTAAAATTATATTTACTATATATGTTAAGTTTGTTTAGAAAAATATTGAAACATTATGTAACACAATGCAAACATGTTTATCTAAACAGAATGATTTGATTCAACCCAGAGTTATATATATA
>JAODUE010002641.1:0-11656 GCA_027564755.1 Amblyopsis hoosieri
CGCCTTGCTGATGTTGTTGTAGTCCTCGAGCTGGGAGCTCACCACCTGGCGCAGCACGTCCAGGTTGTGCACCTCGCGGTAGCGCCGGTCGTTGCTCGTCGGGTCGTGGAAGTATCAGAACATGAGGTTGTGCATGTTGTCCTCTGTCACCTTGGAAAGAGGGACAGAGAGAAGAATGTGACGTGGTGGTGGGTGGTGTCCAAGCCCAGATTAGAGAGACAGGCAGTGTTTTAAACCTAGCCTAGACTATTGCTCTCAGGTAAGTTTGCCGATGCGAAGTTCATATGTTGTTGTGTTGAATATGAGCAGTGCAGGAGGTGACCCACACGGAACACAGTTTCCTGGTTTGTGGTCCGTATCACACATAACGTGAGTGGTTAGATGTATGGTTAGACACCGCAATAACCACAGACTTCTGCATCCTGGCTCGCTAAGAAAACTACAGCCAATTGCAGCCCTGTAGGGTCAACCATACACAATTCTGTTTTGTTGGTTAAGGCTGCAAATTCAGCTGTCAAAGTTGTGATGAACTCCAGGCGAAGTTAAAATGCAAAATGTACTTTTTGCTCTCTGGTCTAGTTGTGGTCTCTCTGGTCTAGTTGCTGTTCTACCTGCTGTCGTAACCATGCAGACTTCTTAGAGGGTCTATATAATATATGATATGTTTACAATACCTGGCCGTCTTGGTTGTGGTCAAGATGCTGGAAGAGCTGGTGGAAGTCTTCCTTCAGGTGCTGCTGTGACACTGTCTGCAGGTGGCTCAGTAGCCAGGTCCGGTCAGAGTCATGGACAAGGCGGTCGTAGTACACCCTCATGACCTGGGTACAGCACCATCACCACACAGGGGAATGAAATAGACCTTGAGGTAACTACAGTGTGTGCATGTGTGTGTACCCCTCCTTAAATAGCACACGCACCTTGAAACAGATTTTAGTTAAATGATGGTGGAAATTACATATTATTTCAGTATGAGAATTCGACAAAGCATACTTTACCTCGTGCACCCAGAGGCGCTTGATGACAGATGGCTCAGTGGCGGTCTCAGGCTCAGACAGACAGACACCTTGGATGACGCGAGAGAAGTCCCGCAGATTGAACAGATAGTGGGACTTGGCTGGCGTGGGCAGCAGGTTGGCGGTGGCTTCTTGGTAAACTGACAGTGTGCCATTGACCAGCTGTGATGTCAAGGTAGCAAACCCATGGGGGAAAGAAAACCTGGAAAGGGAAGACTAGTTGCTGATGATTACACATAAAATAGGTAGATAAATTCGGAATGTGTATTAACATATTCACTTTCAAGACTGTACACGGTACATTCTGTCCAACTTAAAACTAAATATATTACATGCATTCAAATATTGCACAAAAGAGAGAACCGTGGACAGAGAGTAAACTAGTCTGGATAAGGTTTCCAACCAGTTTGTCATCATAGTTACCGTATGGTGAGATGCCAGTCCAAGATCCTAGAGAAGATAGTATACATGGTCTTCTCGTCACAATCGTTAATGGATATAATGTTAAAATGTCGCATGTAGCGAGGTGTAATAGTGTTCCTGCCCCCACCTATGGAGAAGGCAGACAAGGGAATGTTTTAACCCAGTGCTCCTGCATGGCAGAAATACAGTATCTATTGTAAAACCTTTGAAGTATGTATTCAACTACAAGTCCCGCTTCTGGGATTCACAGTTGTAGAGTTTCTCTCATCAAAATATGACTAAGAAAACCCTACATTTATTTTTATTATTTAGGGGTTAAGATAAGAAGTTAAGAGGTTATGCTTAAGGGTTAACTGTTTAAGTCAAAATCTATGGAAACTTTAGCGTCACTTGCAAAGCTATTGTGAAAGAAACCACATACTTACCAGGCGGCCCCATGGCACACATTATCTGAAAGTCCTCCAGTCTGATCATAGCACAGTCCTTGGAATCAGTATCGTACCAGTTCGAGTGATCCACACACTGGCGCAGGAGCTCCACGGGTGGCTGGGCGCCGCGCGTCTCCCTGGCCGGCATATTGACGTCATCCACAAACACCACCTGACAAAACACGGCTCCTTAGAAAGAAGTAGTGCCTGTAGCCGTCACAGTGGTTAAGCTGATGTGGCGACCATTAGGAAACGCCCGTAGCTGCGTTATTATGTGGTGTGATGTGAAACTGCACAACAAACATCACAGTTAACGATAACAAGTTCAACACGGCTACCAACCATTTTCTTTTTCAAGGGAGGACCAAACACTCCTTTGCGTCTCTTATCTAACTTGGACATGATGATGTTCTGAGTCTGAGCAGTGGTGGTCTGGGCTGAGAAGTTGATCAGCAATGGGCTGTACACATTCTTGTCTAGATTATTTAGGAGGAAGTCCTACACAGAAGATAATAGGACAATGGAATTAGAGAAATGTATATACTTTAAGATTATTAAGATTATGCAGAAAATACAGTACATGTGCTACACTTGTGTGTGTATATCTGGGTACATTGGCAATAGCAAAGTCTGGATATTTTAAATAAAATATACTGCATACGTGTGGTATTGCAAAAAGAGTGTTGCAGGTTTTAAAAGGAATGCGTTTTTGGAAAGTTTCACACCACTCGTAGACAACTCACGTTAATGTAAACGCTCTTGCCAGTGCCAGTTGGTCCAACAAAGAGGGTGGGCTTCTGGTGGGAGACAAGCAGCTCCATCAGCTTGGTGTAGCGCACCGTATTCTCTGTGGGTACAATTATCTGGCTGAACTGAACATCTTTAGAGATAGGGGGCGCCATCTTCAGCTCCTCTGTCCACAGTTCCCACCTGCCTGGGCCCTGAAGATAATGATGATTATGATGATAATGAAATAGATTAAAAACAATAAGGAAACCTTAAAAATAATACTGATTAAACTGACACTACTACCATTAATAAAACAATAAAAAATTAACATTTGACACGCATCATCTACATTTATTCAATATTCAATAATATTTGTGGACAGAGAGAGGAATGTGACGTGATGATGTGGATTGAATTCACAAATACTGTGGTTTGCAGAGGACCCTTTAGCCTTCACACCTCTTTAATGAAAAGGTACTCGTAAAGAGTTCCCTCAGCAGACAGGGGCACAGTCAGCTGTTTGCATGGAGGCTCCACGGTCTCCAGGATGCCGTAGCGAACCCTTGTCTCCTCACTCAGAGGGCCAGTCAGTATCTCCCGGACCACCGCATCGAATATAACCCGACCTGACTGATTACAGCTGGCGCCCACTGACCACATCAGGCAGAAGACGAATATACCCTGAGAAAAGAGACAATCTTTCAGTGTGCTGCTAGATAATGAATGTGTTGTAAAATGTACAGGATTGCTACTCTATATGTCAAATGCCATGATTTTTCACTGACTTAAAATCTATAATGGACTTGTTGAAACATCACAAAATGGAATACCACATCTAGTAACATGTATATGAATGGCTACAATTTAAACATGCTACAAAATAAATTCCCTGATATTCCATGATTTGACCAAAATAACAGTCAAATCCTGTAACTTTAAATATCTGGAATAGACTGTTTAAAATTCCATGATATATACAATAAATACCATGACCAGAGGGAATCCTGAATGTATGTACAATAGTGTTGTGTACACATAACACTATTACCTCCAACCAGGAGGAAATGTTTTTCTCTTCCATGCCCTTCATTTTGCCTTCATCACAGAACTCGTCCATCATGCAGTCCATGAGGTTCATCATAGACTTGACTAGGTTTGTGTCCGAGGTCGGGGACAGCTCCTGAAACCAAGCAGAATGGTGTAACCCATGGCTGCACTTACTGCTCCCTACCTGTGTGGGCACATTTCTCTACTCCTATACATGCTGAACCTGACACAGTTGCATTGGCTCAGTACCTTGGTGGCCTTCCTAACAAGCTGTAGGCAGGCGGGCACGACACGGTCGTACATGCCGTGGACCGTATTGAGTGTGGTGGGCAGTGTGTTGAGCCAGGATAACATGACTGGTCGCCAGCCAAGCATGTGGGGCTCCATGTAGATCATGCCACAACGAGACACCTGCCCCCCCCCACCCCCCCAACACACACACACACACACACACACACACACACACACACAAGTCAAGCATCATGTAAACTTTGCTCAAAAACTCTAAAAGAAAAGTTCCTATTGACATTGTACTCATGATAGTAAAAGATTTCACAATTGGGCTAGAAGGTTCTGAGAGTTTCCACGGTTATGGCGTCCCACCATTGTAGGGGAAGCCACTTCCAAGTCCATAGTCTCAAAGATGAGGCTCATTTGAGGAGACATCTGGATGTTTTCCCCGCTCATTAGAGACAGTTTTTTGTTGTCGTCCAAGACTGTATTCATATTCTCTATCCATACGTCATCCACCGGACCGTCAAAGATTAGCCATTTCCTGTCTGGGCTCTGTAAAAGGGCAGGGTCGTAATTGAAACATGCTTTTAATGTGTTTAACAAACCTACGCCTTTGAACGATGTCTTCACTGGGCATAAATTATATTGGCTGTTACACTGTACCTGTGAGAGGGCAAACGCTCTATAGCTGATAGCCAGAATACCATCAGACCACTCGTGAAAGACCGGATCAAACTGTCCGTATAGCTGACCCATCGTGATGGACTTGGGATTGATAACCGTTATCTGCACCTTGTTCTCGTCTGCACAGACACAAACAATGATATTGTATCATATATCAGACCAGATGTACTGTATATTGACCACTGGCATTACCGAGGTACCCATTCGGCCGAGCCTTACGTTGTCACAGATGTCGTTAAGCGCTGCAGCCAGCACCTGGTAAGCACAGGTCTTCCCTCCGAAGGGCTTGCCAACTAGCATGAAGCCATGCCGCACGACCATCATCTCATAGATCTGCAGGATCTTCTCTGTGAAAAATGCGGTCACCTGGAGGTTCATTCGCTTGCAGTTTTCTCTGATGGCCGCCATCAGAATTTGGTAGTCAGGTTTGGTGAGCTTGACCCCCGGGAAGAGGTCAGAGGTGATGCCCTGAGAGAGATGAGGGTTGGAGGAACATGTGAGGGAAACTGTAGAGACAAAGGATGGGACCCTACTTACACTCAGACTACGTGTGTACACACACACACACACACACACACGCACGCACGCACGCACGCACTCACACACACAGCTGGACCACCAATAAAATGGTAATCTCCCAAACACTTGTCTAAAAGAGGGAGAAGATCTGCTGTCAATCACACCTCGAAAAGTGGCAGATCCTGAGCCAGGAACTTGGGCATATTAATGTCAGTAATGGACCTCAACACCAAAATGTCTTCGTCCTCCTCAGGAAAACTCAGCTGCAACACGGGATGTTGAGACGGCGAGAGAGAAGAGAAAACAAGTTAAGAAGGTGAAATGTATGCTGGGAAAAAAATAAATGAGTGATGTTTTGTGTCTAACTGACCATAAACAAACAAAAAAACAATAAAAACAGAAGTACGGGTATGGGAGTGTCAAACCGTAGTAAATTACCTTGAGGTTTCCAGCGGCGGTCAGCACAGACTTGACAGCCCTCATGCCGTAGTCGTAGTGGGGCTGCATGGACAGCTGCTCTGAACACAGCCGGTAGGTGGCCGCGATCTTCACCGACAGCGGGCGCGCCTTCACAAAGCCATAGGAGTAGAGAATGATCTCAGCGATCATGGTGTAGTCAGGCACCATCATGGCCACGGTTCTGAACAGGGCCTAGGAGAGGAGAAAGGGAAGCATCTTTAATGTGTGCCTGTGATACATGTGTGTGTGTGTGTGTGTACTGATGCAAAACACTATACTTTTAAAATGCAGCTAGAGAGAGAGAGAGAGAGAGAGAGAGAGAGAGAGAGAGACCTGCCTTACCTTCAGGTTGTCAGGTAGCTCAGATCGTCCAGCATAGCCAGGATTCATAGTGATGAAAACGGCACAGGACGGGTCCAGTTTCAATTCCGTACCCTCAAACAGAACCGTCTCACTTTTGGAGGTAATGCCTGCGGACACATACACATACTGCAGGTTCACTGTATGTGAACTACCATAATCTATCCTACGGTCTCTACTGGCAGTTACAACACATTGATTTGTGTTAATTATCAAACACAAATATCTAGTGATAGGCTGCTCGGTACTCACACTCGACACTGTCTCGATCTCTTCGACACTTAATGTCTTGAAACAACGTTTCGAGATGTGTTTCAAAAACACTGGTCACGAACTACTGATTGTCTCGGGTATTTAAAAGAAATTGTACACCCAAGCACTTTGAATGCATGCGAGAGAAATTTGTGAGATTACTGAAAGATTTGAGAGATTCTGATATTGACAGATTGAGAGATTGACATGTTGATAGGTTAGGTAATGCATCATTATGACAACATATAGGCTACAATAATACAATTAAAGCTAATACAAAATAGTCATAAATGTTTCGAAACACTCACATGATATTGAAACAAACCTGTTTCTTTGACTTTGCAAAAAACCTTCTCCAAGTTTATGACAGAATAGAGATTGTCAGATGAATACAAATATGTATTCCAAATCGTATTAGGGAAATCATTTCGGATTTCAATAAGCCACACGTACAGCAAAGTTTATGATAATTATGCTAAATTCTAACCCACGGCACCAATATGTTCAGACCGATGCGTTACCACTCGACCACTGAGATATCAATGGACCCAGAAAAGCGGATTTATAATAATATAAACAGTTTCAGTTTGATGTTCCTGCCACTAGATGTCATTAGTGAGTATTTCACCGTTTCCAGCGTTTTACGGAGCTTCGAATCAATTGTTTTAATTGTGTTGGTGTTTCAGAAGGCCTCGTTCAGCCCATCACTACAAATATCCAGTCTCACAACCACATCACACACACGCTCAAGGTAGACAATGTATGGCTGAACACACACGCAAACACACACTCACTCACTCACCTCTATGTATGGTGAGAATTTGTTGGGCCACAACCGATAGTACCTCCAGGTCAATGCGGTTGAACTCATCAAAACAAGCCCATGCTCCACTGGACAGAATACCCTATTGATGGACAATACCATCACAGCTACTTGTAACAATGTAAACTCAAACATGACCAGTTGACCTGTCTATCATTAACAATAGATTTAGAAATAAATAGCATTCTTGAATGCTATTATTCCACTCAGTAAATATAGGCACAGTAAATTATGATGTTGGATTCTAGATTCAGTCTCAGAGGACACAGCATGTGAACTGGGTAGACTATCTCAATCACATGCGTGTGTTTACACCTCTGAGAGTTCATCTGGGGTTTCTTGAAGCGTATATCGTGCAGCACTTGCATTGCCTTAGGTAGGACATTGCAGAAAGCAGAGGATTGCTAAAAAGAGCCCACTCACTTTAAGGAACTTGCCCAGAGCAATGTAGTCCAGACCATCAGAACAGTTAAAGACCACACACTGCTTGGCTATGGCCTTGGCCAGATCCTTGGTGGTCTCTGTCTTCCCTGTACCGGCAGGGCCCTCGGGAGCCCCTCCCAAAGAGAGGTTGAGAGCCCCAAATAGAGTCCTGAGGAAGGGGGCATCAAACAAATAGTCACCCAGTTCAGCGGGCGGCGCTGCAATACATTGATTATTTATTCAGCTATTGTTTTGTATACATATTTCGATTAACTACAGAGCCAATCGTCATCTGTAGTCCCTGGGCAAAGCGTTTTCCCTTTACTGCCTAATAGCGCTAGTGGTGTTACCGGTAGCAGCGATCGGTGAGCGGGGTGATAACCAGCCGTGGGGTGTTCCCCAGGTACTCATAGCCATAGGCCAGCCCAGCATTCATCATCTTAGTCTGGAGGCTATTGTCCTGTGCACGGGAGACAACACCAAGTCAGTAGTGATTTGTCTAGCACACGTCATATAAGATGTTGACGTTCTTCTGCTGTGATGTTGCCTACTCTGGTGCTGTACGCGAGAAGCGGCAGCTAAAGTGATACTACACTAGCCATGCGGAGCTTGGTTTTGAAGGAATAACAACAATAGCATGGAGGAGCACTACCAACGTGTTACTGGCATCCTGAACACCATAATGTATATCGCGTTTACATTTATATGGAGATAAAAACAGGGGAGACAGACAAACTTGTCACATTGCTTTAGAATATTTGTTGCCAATATACCAAAATGCTATATAGAACAACACACAGAGGGGTCTGACCTAAACAAACCAATCACAATGGTATATACATACCTTCCAGTAGTAACGCAGCTGGCTGAGCCACTCAAAGTCATTCTCATCTCTAATGCCCTTCTGGCACAATGTAGCCAGCACGTCCCTGGCATGGACGTCCAGCACCACCAGGGCACCCAGGGTTACCAGGTTCTGTTTGGACAGCTTCCCGCGAACCAGACTGATGATGTCATTGATCTGATTGCTGTTTTGCTTCAGGTAGTTGTGGAGGGCCTAGAAAACATACATGTAGGACGATATTATGTTTTCACATGATGCATCATAACTCATGTAAATAATAATACTTCAAAAATAATAATTCATCTTGTCATGAAGGTTAACATAATGCAAGGTAAACCCTAGAACAGGGGTAGGGAACCCAGGTCCTGGAGAGCCACTGTCCTGCATGTTTTAGATGTCTCCCTGCTCCAACACACCTGATACAAATGAATAGCTTGTTATCATGTTTTTAAAACCTAACCTCCGGTCCTGATGCAAAGGCTTCGTGGATATATTTGGTCCAGTAGACTTGAGAGACACACAGCACGATTTGGCCTGGATAATCAAGCACCCATTTAATCCTTTCTTCTTTGGGGTACGCCACAATGGCCCTTTCAATGAGCTGAAATGAACCACAAGTGAAGCATATTGAAACACGGTTATTGTAAGGACCGCTATTGTACAATCGTGTGTGTGTGTGTGTGTGTGTGTGAGTATGAGCACACTACCTTATGCAGGGAGGCGGTCATGCCATTCTCCAGCTGCAGAAGCCATTTCTCCACTCCACCAGAGGTAGATATGGTGTTCAGTAACTGCACCATCTCCCCCTCGCTGCTCTTCATGTGGGTGATGTCCAGCACGTCGTTGAACACCACATTCGCAATTCCCTCGAAGCACTTCTTCAAGTGGGGCTGCACTCTGCAGAAAGAGGACAGAGACATCCACGTTATTGTGTATTGTGTCCTCACACTGTGTGGTGTTCAGACACGTTGTATGTATGGGTGTCATTGTAGCGTTGACTCTTTACCGGGTAGGGTCTTGGGTGTCAGAGAGTATCCCTAGCAGCTCGTCATTGGTTAGGAAGAAAAACCGAGGAAAGTTGAGACGTTTCTTCTCCAGATAGTTGTTGAGACCTTTGAGGATTAGGTCCAACAACTTGTTGGAGTTTTTCATATTTGCCAACATCTTATCGATATCCAAGACTGCCAATACATGCGTGTCCTGTCACAGGAATCATTTCACGAGTCATTTATAGCACCTTTAGAATTACACACCTACGATTAAAGCGACTAAAATTAAGAATTGAGTGATTTTACGGTAATATTATCGTCAGTTAGGTTATACGGCTCCACTGTAAACACATTCTGCAATCTCTTAATATCATAAGTGCAACTTAATTTTGTTTTGAAGACCATCATTATAAAACCATAGGGGTTCTAATGACTCATGCATCAATCTATATCTATTAATTCATTAATGGAGGCAAGAATTTATTATATATAAGAGCAGTGTACTGACCACAAACTGTCAGATATAATGACCTTAAAGGCTACAAATTACAGACCATCTGGAGACATTGGGATGAGATATCAGTCACCTAGGACTACACATACCTACAGTACTTAAAAGTTATTTTCTACACACATTCTGCCAGCCGTCAAATATATCACATGAAAAGTGTTAGGTATCATAGCACACTGACTCCCTACAGCCAGATACTTTGCAGTCAAAATGGGTTTACATTATTGACGTCCACTTTGCTAGCTGGATTTGCCTAAACAAAACAAAGTAGCAACAACGACAAGGTCTCTCACCAGGGCGACTTGCTTCATGGTGGCCCTCCACGTCCTGTCAACAGTGGTAAAACGACACCCCTCCTCTGGCATCTGGGCCATGTTGTCTGGGGAGCTGAATATAGGCTCCAGGTACAGATAGGTTAACTGGACGTTCAGCCACTCATCAATAATTTCCTGGAGGAGCAGCAGCTTGGCCTCCCAGCCTCTGGAGAAGACAACAGACATGTAGAGGCCTTCTGCCCTTTTGGCATTGAGAAATTTATATTTGGAAAGCATGTGGTAAGGATTTTTTATGATTATGTTTATGAAATGGATTAAAAAGGCGCATGTGAATTAAAAAATGTTGTTTTGGCCCTCCTGTAAAGTTGGAGAAATGTCACTTACTTCTGGTTGTAACCCCTCGACAATATAAAAAGCCAAAAGTCTAACAAGCATATAATCTTGTCCCCTCCTTCCCATACCTCCTAGGTCTTGCCACCCCCTCAGCCCCTAACTTGACAAAGCCACTGTAACACACTTAACAGCAACATCCACGCCTTACCGTATTGCCCCTTCAAAAGGCCCAATGAAGGGCGAGCCCCTCATGGTCTGTGTCTTCACTATGTGGTCGTCCAACAGCATCTTCACCTCGTCCAGCAACTCCAGGACGAAGGTTGCCGTCTCTCCGTAGGCCTTCAGGCTGAACTCCATGCTGGACCACTCCCTGACCATCTTCTCCAGATCCTTCTCCAGGGAGAACTCCTTGCTGGCCACCTCGCTGATCAGCTCCAGGTGCTCCAAGTGCTGCTCCAGCTGCAGAGGAAGGAAGGTCGCTACACAGTTGCGCTCTTCGTTTGGATGCAGGGGGATGCCCACCATCTCCGACATAGAGGTCCAGTGGCGTTCACACAGACCAGGGTTGCATAGCACCTATAGTACAGTCCGAGAGTCAACGTTGAGCTTTAAAGTGTATAAATAGCTCTAAGTACTTGAATTCGATTGACAGTATGACATCTGCAAAGGTTTTATATTTGATGAATTTTATCAAAAGTGTATTACAGTAGCTGACAATATCTTTCAAAATGAATTAAGCGGAACCCAAATGTTTCTGATTACGCAAAGTAAAGTCTACATTTTCCATCAGCCTTATTACCATGTTAACAACAACATTTATACTAAAGAGAATAGTTGAGAGAGGTAGTTCTGAACATAAACTGATTTACAAGATTTAGTCACACTGTTAATCCTGCATTTGGAATCAAACTGCCAGCTAGATGTATCACAAAAACATAAACACTTGGAAATCCCCTTGTAGTGCCTTCATAAGATTAAAATCTGATGATTGTCTGACTGTAAAACCTGCAACAGCCTTACCTGTACCAGGGGGATGTGCACTTTGAATGCCTCCACTTTGACCTTTATCTTTGTGGCGATGTTCAGGGCCTTGGGGTTTTGAGCAAACACTTTCTCCATTTTGTAGAGGGCTTGCCAGTATGTGCTAACCTCTTCCTCCACCTACATGCCAGATAGGACCTTAAGTGTCTGACTCATACAACATACAACCTGCTGCTAAATACCAGAATCTATGATGTGAAGTAACCAGGGCATTGAATGGTAGCAGTACCTTGTCTGGATTGATTGCAGACATTGACCCGTGCAACCAC
>JAODUE010002642.1:0-11656 GCA_027564755.1 Amblyopsis hoosieri
ATTTTAAAGCTACCCGGTTCTTGACATTTTGTTTTCGGTTCCAACTTGGAACCGAGTTTCGGTGCCCAACCCTAATGCTAAATGTAGAAAATGTTGCTGCTTGTACCTGACATCTATTGTAGTCTATAGCCTGTACTGTGTCTCCAGGCTGCTGACTGTCACTTGGCTTGGCATGCACCATAGGCCTGTGTGTTCTGTATTTTACATTTTACTCCAAAGCTTGGAGTGCACGTCTTTAAAAACAATTTTTCCACACGTATATATTTGTCTGCCCTGCACTCAATTTATTTGGATAAGAAACTAAAATTAAAAAAATATCTCGTACACCACCTTGCATTCTATTCGATATTGTGAAAACGCTCTTGGACCAATCAGATCTCAGCATTTCAAGGATCAGTCCAAGATAGGAGGGGCTGCTCGTATCTCCCCTCAATATTGAAAGTATTAGTTTGGCCCAGTCTGACAAACACACAGAGACAGCGATGCGCTGCACATGCAGCCAGTCGGCCTGCCCAGTGGCAGAACATAAAGTAAAACGTTTGAAATTTAAGGGGGGGATTTACTTCTAATCAAAAGAATTATCATTAGACATTCACCGGGCGGCAATAATTATATTCTTGCAGTAGTGGTCTTGATCGGTCTCGAAGTAAAATCCCAAGACCTCTTGGTCCGAGACCAAGACAAGACCGAGGAAAAATGCGGTCGAGACGAGACTTGGACCCTTAAAAAAGTGGTCTCGAGACCAGTGTTGGGTACTTTTTGCTGACATTAAAAAGTAACTTGTTACATTACAACATTGCCTGGTCGAGAAAGTAAGTCGTTAGACTACTTTTGCATTATACATTGAAATTAAAACCCGTTTGCGATTCCTTGCGCGTGACATGTTGGTTACATATTATACCGATACTGTCGAAAGCACGCTTATGGCCAGCCATCTTACTGTAGCCTACATTCAAAGGTATCGATCTGATCTGCCGTCATTGCATAGTCTACGGCCCATAGTCTGATCTGATAACAGACCATTTATATCCCGTTTACAGCGCTTTATTATTATTTTTCTACAAGCGCTTACTTTAGTAGCCTAGATTTCATGTGATGCCCATTGTATAAAAAAATATATATTTTTCTATAATGTTAAATGGTGGTTGGCATGCCCATAGAAACTCCACAGCGCCCCCAAGTTGTTCAGTGTAAATTTACCGATATGTGGCCAGATAATGGAGCTGCAGAGAGAAATAATTCTGCCTATGTTGACGGAAGAGCCTGTAGCCCACTAAGTAAAATTGTCCGCACTGGAACTTTCAGTTAACACATGACGCTTAGTTGAGCAACCTGCACGCAACAATTTAACGATTGTATATTCAAGGAATTTCCCGAAAGCAAGATTTGGGCTAAAATGTTATCAACATTAAGGAAGGAAAGCCTATTTAATCTTACATGTTCATGGTGGTATGATATGAATTGGTTGTCTGATTACTGTACATGTGGAATAATTATGCTGTTCTGTTTTCCATGCATTTTGTCAGTTAAGATGGCTTTCGTGTTTGTGTGCAACAATGTAAAATATAAAACTTGCTGGCTAGATGCTAATTTAGATAATCGATCATCAGGTTAATCCACTCAAATGTTTGCGATCATGACCTGGTTTACTACGTGCGTAGCCCACTCCAATCTGTAGGATTGGATACTGCTACTGTAGCCTATGCCTGCCAAGAAACAGGAAAGAAACTGTTAATGCATGGGAGATTATCTTTTATGTGTGTGGCAAATTTGGCAACAAAGTGAAACATAGTAATGGATTACGTGTTTGAGAATCTAATAACGGATTACTTGAATTGCAAAACTAGCACGTTACGTTAATCGTTACAACAAAAAACTGAGTACTCGGTTACTTAGTTACGCGTTACTTAGTAACGCATTACCCCCAACACTGCTCGAGACCAAGACCGGTCTCGAGTACTACAACACTAGCCGCTATAATTAGAGAGATTGGTCAGTGCATCTGTTTTGAACCTTTTGCTTTAGGCATATTAAACATGTTTAGCCTAGCTAACAGTAGCCTACCTCATGTCATAAACCTAATTTGCATTATTATGCCTCTAACTCCCAGTGACCAGATATTACAGTGCCCCTTTTTAATTATGTTTAAATGTCTGTGCCTATGTCACAGATATGGGTGTATTGTCCTGTAATTGACTCTGCTGTGTGTACCAACTGCCAACCTGGCCTCTTAATTCCTCCAAAATGACTCTGAGGCAACTTCGAAGAAAAACGCTGAGGGCACAATTGTAAAAAGACACTGACAAGTTCAAACACATAAGGCCCCTAATCCTAATTCCCCATTCCTTACATTTACTACTGCTACTGTACCTCCAATTTTGGAAAGTATTAGGAAAATGTGATCATCACTTCCCATATTGAATTATGTAATTGTACATGTTGGTTTTCACAAGGTCCAGCCATTTGTATCTAACTTACAATTAGTGTGGGTTGTTTGCATACATCCCCATCTTACATAAATACAAAATTGTGGAATAGGAACTAATTGTATCATGCTTATAGTTACTGCTATTTGCAATGCTACATTAATGACACTCTTAGATACCATTCTCCTAACCGTTTCAGCAAATGGATGTCATATCTGCTCGAGCTGAGAGGTGCCAGCACGATTAGCCAGAAAACATTAAGATCTCTATACCCTCCTTCCTACCAACAAAGTGTCCTGGTTAGAGGACTGGGAGTTCTACTTCCAGCAGTTATTTTCTTAGTGGTCAGTTTATTTCTGTCTGAGCACTCACTTTCTTCCACTAAGAAGCTCATGTCATAATGTTTTTATTAGCATATTGTTTTTCCCCTCCCAGTTTAAAAATACTAGAGTTCAATGGGAAGCTTTCCTTCTTCCTAGTTTAAAAACTCTGGAGTTTAATGAGACAGTGATGTAGCTGGACTGCTTCCATGCATCTAATAGTCAACTATTGCGAGCTAATACACCTGTCAAATCTCACAGAACCAGCCTTTATGCGTAAAGTCTGGGACACAACACTTGCTAACTGCGTCAATACCCGCCTACTTGACAAGTTATTTTTATTGACATGCACGACGGCCAACTAAGTAACTCAGTGACCAAGTCGGAAATTAAACTAACAATGAGGAATTTGTTGGGAAATTAAATGACAAGACTCTGGCAGTTTACAGGTCTTAAAGGCAGGGTTAGTCATTCTTGCTAACTTTGAGCTCAAATCAAAACAATATGGCTCTATGGTTCTGCGCAACTCACACTGTGAAATAAAACGTACTACAGCTTTGTTGATCTGAGGGTAGTGTTGCAATGGATCACAAAACCCACGGTTCAGATCGTGTCACGGTTTTGAGCCAGGGATCCGATTTTTCGGATCGGCAGACTGCAGACACCTTATACTGTACTTAACCATACTGATGTAACTTTGCCTTGTATTACGTGAAGTGTCTCTTTATGACTTAATGACTCTACATGTCACATTTAGAGCACCAGCAGGCTTTGTGGTCCCCACACACACACAGACACGCACTAACATGCACAGGTGGCTGGACCAGCCATCAAAACAGAGGAGCTGGGATAACAACACACACAGAGGGAGTGTGATGTCCTTCTCTGATCAGGGTGCAATTTAGTTATACTATATGTTACATAGAAAATAGTTGTAGTTTGCTACATTCATGTTTAAAATATTACACATGTATTTTTAGGGAAGTCACTTATACAGTAAATAGGACTATACCGTCTACTTGCAGCTTGTTCAGTTTTGTTTTAAAGTACAGTAGATCAGCGGTTGGTAGGTGCCCACACATGTATGCAACACTGCCCTCTCTATAGCAGCACAATGTCCAAAAGAATGTGAGGAATAAGCAATAGGCTGCATAAAGCTGGCATACAGTATCTTGTTGTTATAAGATTAGCCTATAGGCCTACCAAGTAAGACTAGAGTGTTATTATGTTCAGTGTCAGATTCATGAAGCTGTTGTTGCATTTAAGTTTAAAACGAGAGCATTCCCTTTTGTTGTCCAAAGTTGCCAATCCTATCTAATGCCAAGTTCAGACTACACAACTTTGCATGTTTTAGATGTCTCCCTGCTTCAACACACCTGACTCTAATGAATGGGCTTCTGCAGAGACTGATAACGACCATACTAACATGCAGGGCAGTAGCTCTCCAGGACCAGGATTGGGCACCCCTGATCTAGATTATCATTTTGGAACGTGCTTGACTTCTGGTACTTGGCCACTCTGATTGGTCCGCCAGCAGGGGGGCTGTGCAAACACTAAAGCGAGCAGGGTTTCCATACTATAATCTTATTTCTTGTGATGATAGTAAAGGGTTTTCCTAAGCACAATGCATCCTAAGGCATTATGAGAATATCAATAAGTGAAATCAATTCTGGTGTTTCCCCTTCCCCCTTCTCTTTGCCTTTTCAGTGTGCGCAGCAAGACTGGGTATATTTATGTATTTATGAATCAGTCAATGCCAATGTATAGCCTATGCCAATTAAAAACTGCCAACTGGAAGCCTATTATATTCACTGAGTGCAATGAACAACATTCAAGAAGTCTTTCAACAGATTTAAAAATGTACATTTAATCTAGAAGCTCAAATTTCTATTTGCATACATTTTTGTTCTGTAATGATGATATTCATTAGTAAGAAAGTAGAAAACAACACTGTTTTAAGTTATTAATTTCAATAGTATGCCCTTTTTTAAAGAAAGCCTTTGTACTTAAGGCTAACATGATTTGTTGATGGACAATATTAATTTGGCAATTCTTTTAAAGTAATCACTATAAACTGTCCTGTAGATGTAATTATTTTGTATTTAAAGTACAATAAATGGTAGTGTGGCAGAATATAAATAATTTTTTTGTTGGCACATTGTGACGTCTAAAAAATGTGTTTGACCAAATTCACAGTGAAGGTGTTTGATCTGGTTGGTTTAAATATCTGGAACACGCCTAGGCTTTTTGAGTTTGCTGATAGGGATGGCTATGTGTGCATCGTATGCATCATACTGTATGATGCCCACATCCCCTAGATTTGGAGACTTGAGAGAAGCGTGACGATGCAACTGAGTGGAATTACTTGGCAACCCTCAGACAAGCCAAGGACACCTCCGCTAGCACTCCCAATATAAGCAGAGGAGAGACGTTCCTTCAGAATCAGCAGCACATCATGCTTCTGTTGTTTGAAATGCAGTGCTAATTTATGCTAGCCGTTAATGGTGGGGCACGGCGAAGCTTAATGTCTGCCCCGGTAAGTGAGTTGAGTGTCGTTGCTGTTAGTTTGAGATAGGATGGGAATGGCTATCTTGGGAAGAATCATCCCTGCAAGAGGTGGAGAGGAGAAAGATGTGCCAAGCAAGTTGTCCTGCTACAAATGAAGGGGTACTGTGTTTCCCCCTTTTTTTTTTTTTAACATTTATACCCGAGTGGTACGTGCATGACTATGCTGGTGGCTAGAGTGGATATCAATAGTTAATTTAAAAAATCTAAAATAAAATGTATTTTAAAGACTTCATGGATGTATGTTTTGCTTCTATATTGGAGGGGGATTGATGATTTGGTGGGGGTGGGGGGGTATCCCCCCAGACACTTTTGAGTGTCAAACACTTAATGTCCTGCATTCTAGTGAATTTCAAAGCACTAATTTGTGCCTTTTCTGCATCAATTTATGGTAAAGGTATATTTTATATAGGCTAAAGGAAAACAAAATATAACTGAATAGAATGCAATAGGAGATCCTGTAGATCAACTTCTCAATATTATCCCAACTGAGTCAAAACACTATATGCATATGTTACGGTACCCTTCTGTCCTCATCACATTGTTTGATTGAAATGGTAACCTTTTTAATTATGGCACTGAGCAGGCACCTACAGTATTCACGTCAATTATACATTAATACATTTACATTAATGTATAAACCCCTGCGCTTTAAAAGCTCATTGCCTGTGTTACAGTAAGATTTCTATTCAGTTCAAAGCTTAATGCACTTTCAACATTAAACTCTGAACCCCTCCATGTCTTACATCATCCGCAATTAGGCTATTTTACTAACGTTTATTTAAGTTACCTGATTCACTAGCTAACGTTAGCCTTTCTGTAGCATAACATAGAAACTAACATTAGCCCAGTTCTAGTCTACAAGTGCAGACAAACTATATTTAACCTAAACGTTAAACCAAGCAGAAAAATAAATGCTCACAAAGAATGTGTTACAGTTGATGTAATGTTACGCTGTAAAAGAAGATTGATACATGAACCAACAACACAAATAACCCCCACTCAACAGGTGAAGTGAGAGTTAGCTTACTGAATGAAAGTCCAGTGGGTAGCTGGTGTGTGTTCGATTTATTTGTGGCTTGGCCGCCAATGTTTAGGCAAGGTAGAACATAAGGAGTGCCGCCCTTTTGGGAAACTTCATGATATTTCATACAATTCTGAAGTAGTGGCACTTGTGCTGTATCAGTGGCAGGCTGCCACAACTACATACAGTAGTGGAAAAACTGGGCAATAATGTGGCCTAGGATGATTTATGTTTGAGGTGCAATTAAATAAAACCACCAAGGGCCTGGAATACCGGCTCATCAATGATGTTATTAAATGGCTACCCACCTATTCTATTCATTCCCTCTTGCTTCTTCTGTCTATTTTTATTTTTTTCAAATCATAATGTTCAGTTGTGCAGGGAACCTGGGAAACGATGGAATATGAACAAAACAGGCAAACAAATCGCCTGCTTCCTCTTAATACCTTGTGGATTTTAATGTGCAGGGTCAAATGTAACTAGACAGTCCACGTAGTTCAGCAGTCCAAAAATTGTATTTGGTGCCATTCAACATCTCCATCAGGGACAAGAGTGTGTGGCAATTACAGGGGTATCACTACTCAGCCTCCCTGGTGAAGTCTACTCCAAGGTGCTGGAGAGGAGAGTTCGGCCGATTGTCAAACCTCAGATTGTTGTAGAACAACAATGCAGATTCTGTCCTGGTTGTGGAACAACGGACCAGCTCTTTACTCTCGCAAGGATCCTGGAGGGGGCCTGGGAGTATGACCAGGTCCCCCGGGAGATAATTTGGGAAGTGGATTATATGGTGAGGGGGGGTCCCTTTTTAAGGGCAATCCAATCCCTGTATGTCCAAAGCAAGTTGCGGTTTGCATGGGGATCTCATCGCTGCTTTTGCAGATGATGTGGTCCTGATGGCCTCATCGGTCCGTGACCTCCAGCACTCACTGGTCGGTTCGCAGCTGAGTGTGAAGTGGCTGAGATGAGGATTAGAACCACTATATTTGAGGCCATGGTACTCAGTGGGAAACCGATGGAGTGCCTACTCCGGATAGGGAATTAATCAAGTACCTCGGGGTCTTGTTTGCGAGTGAGGGGATATTGGAGCGGGAGATTGGCCAGAGAATCGGAGCAGCGGTATTGCAATCGATTTACCGCACCATTGTAACGAAAGAGAGCTGAGCCGGAAGACAAAGCTCTCGATCTACCGGGAAGTTTTCGTTCCTACCCTCACCTATGGTCATGAAGGGTGGGTCATGACTGAAATAACTATATCGGGGGTAAAAGTGGCCAAAAAGAGTTTTCTCAAGAGGGTGGCTGGTGTCTTCCTTAGAGATAAGGTGAGAAGCTCTGCTATCCGTGAGGAACTCGGAGTAGAGCCTTGACAATTATTTGGTGGTGAATTCATCTGTGTGTTTTTTGTTTTTGTTTTTTTTGTGCTGTCTGTCTCTGACTGCATTACCCAACATTTCTACATCCTGCAATGTTTAAGCAATAATCCCTCTGCATGTGACTCAGCTGTGATTCATGTGTGCTTAATAAGTCTGGCACACCCATTGCCTTGTGGTACACTCAACACACCTAGGGGATTCCCCATTTCCCCAGGCTAGGCATGCAGCTACACGGTATACAGTAGCTTAAACCCGTTCTCGCGTGTGTGGAGCTTTGGGCCTCGAAGGTCACCCTTCCTAATGCAGTCACAATTGATTCTATCTTAAGTCTAGTTTTGCAATGTAAACAGTACTATACTTACCACTTCTGTTAATGTGACCCCCCACACCACCACCTCCCCATAGACACACCACCTGTCCTGGTAACATGATAGTGTTGCGGGCTCATCACTGTTTCGATACGATAGCTTTCACACACACACTGTTATTGATAGGCTCTCATGTTGCCAAGTCGCTGCAGCTCACAAAAGGGGGCACGCTTTTGTACTACGCTTTTGTTCGACTGTTGGAAGTTTACTGCTGTATTGTGACGTTTTTTTTGTGTCCATGAAGTGAAAACATAATGCGGCGCTGCTTGCCTGAGGCTCTCTTGTTTATTACACATCAGCCTAACAACAGGTGAATTAATGGCAGCCAGTTTCTGCGCACATGTTAAAAGGCAGGGTTAGTTATTTTCGAGAATGCTTGCTAACGTCGAGCTCAAATCAAAACAATATCCCTCTGCAGTGCCACCCCACACATTATAACACATTGTAAAGCAAAGTGTAGTACTATGGCTTTGTTGAGAGCGTTAGGGCTGGGTAATAGTGTACACAAGCTATGCGAACACAAATGAGCAATACGCATATTTTCAGCACATGGAGTTGCGTCAGTTGGTGCGCTGAGCCTTTTCAGATGAAATGGCAGGCGCGCTTGGCTTGTGTGGCATTACAAAAATAGCACAAGACATTTTGCTATGCAATTACACGTCAAACCCTCCTTTTGTAGCTTGGTGCATCCGCGTAGCTTGCGTATACTATGAACCAGCCCTAACAGTAACAGTCCACTTTTTTTGGGACTCTGGTGCCAGAAATCTATTTACCATTAATTTTTTCCATTGACGTAAAAATGGTAAAATTCTTAAGAGTTTTAAGCCTGGAACCAAGCCACCCAGCTACGAGAATGATCGTGATAATAAACAATTTGCAAAAAATATTTACTCAAAACGGCAAAGGTACAAGACTTATTTTAAGAGTGAAGGAACTGCACATCCCATAAACCATTGTGAATCCTAGAAAATGCATATCCTTCCTTGGTTCTTCCTAATAAGTTGTCGTATTGTGTTTATTATAGCCTACCATTATAATAGTATAATACATTTTTTTTATATTGTTTATACTTGTAACAAAAACAATCACACTTTTCAGCGCTATACTCACTAGCTGACATGACTTTGCGGGGTTTTTAAAATTTCCATGGTAACCGTGAGCTCCGAACAGAGTTCTGAACGGCTCCGCTTGTGAAATCAGGATGGTATCACGAGGAAAGCCAGCTCCACCATCAGAGACGTCGCTGTTATACTTTAGAATTGTGGGTACTGTAGTAGTTATCTGTGGCATCGCAAATAAATCATGTTTATCTTAAAGGTATAGTCAGCTGTTGTAAGATAATGTAAAATTCAACAAACATCTGCTCGCATTTCGCTATCTTACAGTTCTCTGTGCATGTGCATGCAAAATAATCTGATACTTTTAGCCCTGGCTCGAGTTCTGTTGAGCGCATGCACCCATAACATAGATGGATAATCATAGCCTTATTATTTCTTCCCGTCCTCCTTTTCCTCGCTGCTATTCTTAATAAAACGTTGATCAACTTCTACCCACTTTTGCACGTACCTCTGCGGAATTTTATGCCGTTGAGGTACGCGCAAAAGTGGGTGGGTTCAATGCATTGGGCATTAGGTAGGAAGGTTGAACCCACTCACTTTCGCGCGTACCTCTGCGGCACAAATTTCCAGCAGCATTTAGGTAGGAGCGTGTCCAGCTTGCTCCTGCCGCCCTCTTTGCGCCTGCCACCGTGGCAAGCGTTTTTGGGTTTACCGTTGCAGCACCAACACACGTGAATAGGATTTAATGACGTCATGCTGCCGTTGCTGCCGGTAGTGTGATTGCCACTTAAGATAGCGAAATGCGAGGAGATGTTTGGTGAATTTGACAAAGGGTGTATTAGCTTACAATTACATTGCAATAGCTGACTATACCTTTTTAATTGTGCTCAGCTGCAGTTATGGTACAGTGTGACTTCTGCCTGAAGGGAGAAGCAACATGGGAGCTCTGGCTGGTTATTATGTGTGTTGAATTCTACAGATACATTCTGTCCAATACCATTGTTATGGAGTCACACGCAATGACCCCAGGTGACCTCTGCCGCTCATCAGCAACACCATTCATCACCATGCTTGTAATGGAGCCAGTAAAAACTCTCCACCGCTGATCTGTCATGAGAGGCAAATCGACATTTATCTGAAATTTGCTGTCAGGCTGCCAAGATGATCAAGATAGTTTAGAGGTCTCTCTGCGTCTTTCTGGAGCAGATCTTTTATGTTTGGTTTTATTCATTAGTCCACTTGCTGCTCATACAGTAGTTGATGCTAATAGCATTGTCAGGCTTCTTATCTTGGGTTCCTTGGCTGATTTGATATGCCTTCAGGCACAGGAGTTCAGTCAGCTGATGGATAATTAGGATGGCAATCACTTTAGAGTGTCATTGATCATTCTCAGTCGGTGGTGGGGGGGGGGGACTCAGATTAAATTAACTATAGTGTTATCGGTGACAGTTGAAAGAGATCACGTTTAAAAAAATGTGACTGCTAAGTGCAAGACTTCTAATGTGACGAAATCGCATTTGAAAGAGGTGAAGACCCCTTCTAGCTTAAATTGACAAAGGCGTGTTTTTGCACAATTTCTGTTTGGGGATGGGGATTTGTTTTCCCACGTCAACTCTTAACACGAGCGCCTTTGCTTAGTGTACTCTATATGCCATGGTAAATGAGCATTTCACACTTACTGTGGGACTCATAAAGAGGAAGGAAACAGGTAAAAAAAACTGTAGCCTACAGTATGGCAGTATTGAATGGACAGGGTCTTTTATTTATTCAAGAGGGGAGCTGCTTAGAGCAACAATGCTAATCTCCATGAGGAAACACAACTCCCTGTTTTTTTTATTTTTTATTTTTTTTAAGTGGGCTGGTTTGCCATGGCGCAGCTGCTTCCATCATGACAGGACCCAGACCATGTCTAAATGGGCAGGCAGGGCAGGGCGAGAGGAGACACATTGTCAGCGTACAACGTTTCTCTTTTGGAGCGCAAAAATGGATGCTGGTCTGCACTAGCAGTCTGAGGACAACTGGGTTCTTGGTGTTTGCATCCATCTAGCAGGTGATTGTGGTTTCCTTGGTTTGCTTCTTGTTTTGCAATAGATTTGCAATTATATAGCGTAATGTAAAATTAAGTGGTGTGTTTTTTTTTTTACTCTATACTTTTCTGTGGATAATTCATTTTTCATGCGAGTTGAAATTGTGGTCTACTTAGAAATGCATGTCTTCTCGGAAAGATCATTATGACTATCTGATAAATCTCCCTGCTTGACATTTAGATAAAGGCTAGAGCCAGCCCTAATACGAGTGTGAACCTGAAACTCAGTGGAAAGGTTCTGTTGCCATGAAAAGCAGGAAAAAATAACTTGGGAAAGCTTTTTGCCTAGTCAGTAAACGCTATGAAATTAGTTGATGACTGTCTCAAAATTGTTTGGAAAATACATCCCTAATGGACCCTGGAATAAGTGTGTGTGTGTGTGTGTGTGTGTGTGTGTGTGTGTGTGTGTGTGTGTGTGTGTGTGTGTGTGTGTGTGTGT
>JAODUE010002644.1:0-11655 GCA_027564755.1 Amblyopsis hoosieri
TTGCTTACCGATAATATGTTCATGATATTTAGATGTTTTGTTCTGATCGCTAATGTACCTTTTACGAAGATTTTTGCAGATGCTTTTAGCTAACTTTCTAGCCGCCAATTGTATTATGGTGGGCAGGCTATGTCATGTGTACAACGTTGTTCTGCAAAGATTATAGCATTTCATAGCGTAAACACTTTATTTGCATGTTTAGGAAGCAGAGGTGCAGAGAGACCAGAAGTCGATTATTTTTGTATTGTCTTCTGCAGGAGCGAATAAACGGGAAAACCCTCTTCCTTGAGTTGTCAGTCCATGCCCTAACATCTGTTACACCTATAGCTGGAATAAAATGACAGATTCCTTATTCGATTTTGATGTGATGTCATAATTAAACATAGGCCTTATATTATATGGCACACCGATTAACAAGAAATTTGGAAAAGGGCACTTCATATCAAAAAGGTTGCTGACCCCTGGCCTAGGGTATATCAACACGTTATACCGGTATATGCTTTTAAATTGCCTTTAATATAATATTCGGTTATGGTACAGTTGACAATATCTTTAGTTCTCGTTTCAATTATGTGTTTTAGTTATTGGACTGTACCGCATTGTCTAGGCTAAATGAAAATGTGTCAAATGTCCGGCCTTCTTGCCATCAATGTTTAATATCATTATATTATAAATAGCGCTAGGTAAATATATTAAAGCCAACTAAAATCAACATGTTTTAGGCTTGTTCTATATATACAAAATGGGGCTTTAAAATACAAATGCAGTTTACAATATAGGCCTAGTGGTGTAGGCCTACAGGTTTGTGCCCTAAAGTGACAATGTCCGAAAAGTGATCACTGTATGAAAAAGTGTATTTTATAGTTATGTTCCCAAATTTTTAACTGGTATAAATGAATGGATTAATTCTAGTCTAGGACACAGAGCAGGTGATGTGTGTTGTTGTGACGTCCAGGGTTGCGGAAACAGGCGTCGCAACCCTTTGCCCGCGTCGCCAGCGCCTCACACCCACACGTGCAATCAGCCGATTGCCATCAGCCCTGTGCGTGTGTGGGCATATAGGCTGGTGACGCGTGGCGGGATGTCGCGGATTATTGTTCATGTTGACCGTTTACTGTTCGTGTTCCTGTAACGTGACTGTGCACGCCTTTGGAGTTTGTGTTTGTTTCCCTTTTAAGTTATATTAACCCATTAAGGACTAAGGGTTCGGGCAAAATTCAGGTTCATTAAATCCTGAAGATTTAATGAAATAATTTGATATGTTACTGATAAACATTTCTCAGCCTGTGTAGCAGATGAATACATCAAATAAAAAGCGTTTGAGAGCTTACAGCGTTGGCTTTAATAAGAAAAATGTAATGTGTGTCTAATAGTAATTATACACTTTTAAAAAAATCCATGAACATCAACATACATTTGTCAGAAATTATCATATTTCAATACAATAGCATTAAAAAATCCACAATAAATAAAGGTGGAAAAAAATTTCACTTTGTTTCCCACAATACTGTATAATGTGTTGTCAACGCAATTCAGCCTATCACAATGCATTTAAATGCAAACATGAATAAAAAGATTATCACATGACCAAATGCAACACAGACATCCCATCCGCCTGTAAAGGGAGATGTAACGTGTACGTCCCATCTGTCCACAGTGGGTTAAAGGATGAGCCGTGTGGCTCGTCGCTCTTCTGGCATCCGTGTGTTTTTTTTTCGTTTGTTTGCACTCCCTTCCCCCAGCTCGATGTTAGAGTTGTAGCCATGCTATGGATGAAAAGGGAGATGCAAGGCCAGAAGGAATTTAAACAGTTGGTGTTTATGTAGGTGTATAGCAGTGTATATTCATGGACATCATGTATCGACAGCAATAGCTTGTCATTTTACAAATTGTATCCTTGCCAATAAACAAATTAATGAATTAGGTGTGGTCACACAGGTAGCAGGTTGCATCCAAGGTGGCTTATACATTATGCCACATAAAGACTGCTGTCCGGCCTGAAATTTTGGTGAGGCAAATCATCTTTAGAAGCTGGATGACCTGGGAGAGGAGAGCAAGGACCTTCCTGCTGGTGTTATGGACTGTCCTTTTGGGAAACGCACCACTGGACTATCAGGTGAATTGTAACATTTCACTCCCAGTGTTTGAGAATAAATCACGCATTTTCTGTTTGTGTTGTAGAGATAATAGCTACACCATTTAATAACAGACATGCAAAAAGTTTGTATCAATATTTGAAAGCACTGGTTTAAAAGTGCTGCAAGATTCAAACTATCTTCCCTATAACACTAGACTTGCTGATCTTAAACACCTTCAATCTGGAAACGGTAACCTGAAATGCCAGATTAATTGTTTAACTTGGCACAACTCCATCTGAGGAGCCGTACATTGAAACTGCTTGTAAAGGGCAGGTACTTTCAAAAAATACTTGGCAGTTGATTGGATGAGCCATCTGGTCGTTTTCGCTGTCGGCAAACCCAAACCACGCCCGTATATCTATCAATATGACGCTGATTGATTGGTAAGCTCAGTTGCTATTCATACACATTAAAAATAATTCCTAGGCTTTCCAGACTGATTCTCATGGCGAAATTTAACTGGCTAAGTTTTCCATAGCCTCGCGAGATAAGGATAAGTTGTCCTTTCCTTTCCCACTTGCGAGTCTTAGTTGTGCTTTCCATTAAAGTCCTGTTACATTTCCCAGCGCCTCTAGTTTTGTTGGTTTTGATCATTACATTAACAAAAGTATAAATCGGCTTAAACTCAATGTTTAACATTATCCTAACATAACCTCAAAGAGACGCTTAATGCCTAAACATATGCGCAACCTCACATACAGTAGCTGCTGTTCATGTTTGATTTGACATATATACTGTATATATATTTAGGGGTGTTCAAGTGACTTCCCCTATCACACATGTTGCAGTGCGGGCCCTGGTGTGGTTGTACCCCTTTCCCATAGGCTGGTCCACTGCTGAGCACATTTCAGGCACATGATCTCATGTTTTTAAAAATGCAATGCGGATGTCAACTTGCAAGCCTCATGTCACATACAGTACAGTACTGTAGCATTTTAACATATTACCACAAAATAGTATAATAGTATGTGTGTACATTAGTAATGTATAACCATTTTAGGACATTACGTACAGTAAAAGAGAAGTGTGCATTTTTAAGACACACCCCACTGGGAAATATGCATGTGCATGCATGCATTGTGCATTTAATGTATTGTAATGTTCCTAAGTGGCTTCAGTGATTTCATGTAAATACCAAGGCTGTTTTTTTCTGCATTTCTTTCACTTTGAACAAAGTGGAACTATTGTGCCACACATTTACAGTAATCACACCAATTTAACAGCTTGTAAACACACAGTCTAAGTAATCCCTGCGTGTTTGTTTATCTGCTGTTTATTTGTTCATGTGTTCTATTTGATTTCTCAATTTCTTTTGTAACTTTTCCTCTGCACAAGCGTTCTATCATCCTGCTGTAATTGCACACAAGCTCGCTGCTTTAATGTAATAACTCTTGCTCATCACAACCCGGGACATGAAAAACAGAAAGCGACCACATCCACCATGCTCAGCAGTCAGTGTCATCTCCATAGCATTCTCCCCTCTCTCTGGAAATGCCTCCGTCCCATTGGTTAGCATAGCTTATCCCCTCCCGTTCAGAGGTGCTCTATCTATCACAGTGGGCTAAGGCAAACGGATCCTTCAGCAGTGCATTGATAAGGAGGCGCAGGCACATTAAAACATTTGTCACACCATGGCATAAGGGATGGGGGGAAGGGGGGAAGAGGAGGGATTTGGGGAGAGTGTGTGAATGGCCCAGAGACATCTAGAAGAGGAGAGGGGGATAAACGGGGCAGGGAAGGGAAAGGAGAGGTGATGAGGAGAACAGAAGATACTAGATGAATGGTGATGGAGTTCGGAGGTGGAGAACCAATGCCAATGTGCACCGTAACACCAGTTTACCCTCTTGCAGTTCATTGACGATCGATCAGTGAATGGAAGAATCCCTCTGGAAGGCTTTTGTTTACATGCATAAAGCTGCAGTCCTTTATGTTCTACCAGGTTATTTTGGTGGCATCTAGTAAGTAAGTGATTTGACACCAAACAACACATAGGTCAGTAGGAGCACAGCATAGTTCAATCTATCATCCCTGGTTGACCAATTACTGCTGTTCTAATATTTCCAGGAAGATCACACCTGACATTGATTAAACACAACTTTGAATTTAAAGGCTTTGATTAATAGAGAGTTTAATTATTCATTATTGTATTACTTCAATTATCATTATCATATTATCATAAATAGAAGAAATAACAGCATTATTTGTAATTGAAAAATGTACAAATGTAATAAGCTTTAATACCCCCCCCTCATTCAACTCCAACCATCATTGCATACAATACAATAAAATACAATCATACATACAATCATCAGTATACAACCCACAGTGTTTAAAAGAAAAGACAACTTCAACTGTTTGTATGAGCTTCACTAAGCCTTTATTTATCGTGCATTAAGAAATAGAGACAGACACATGCACAAACACACATTGCTTTTCAACATGTATTCACCCATACTGACCCTGTAGACCCAGACATTTTTTACAGACCCATTATTGAGACTAATTCAAATATATCAAAGAAAAACAAAAATTGAAATGCACTTACAGTAGAATAGTAGAATAATTTCAGTTACACAACATTACATTATATTTAATAGAAAATCCAACTATAGTATGTTTACTTGCCTGAATTGCCATATTCTGAATGTACTTTGATATTTTATCAGGTAATCTGTTTGACAAAGATAAATCCACACTAAAAACCTGAGCATGTTGTATTCCTTGTGTGTGTGTGTGTGTGTGTGTGTGTGTTCCATTGTTGCTTTGCTGCAGGGTTTGGTGGACTTTAAGGCTTTCAGTGCTTATCACACTTCTGTTACTGTATATCCTTTTCTATCCATCTTTGCTTACACAGCCAGGGTATTTGTGTTTCCGTGTGTCTGCTGATCCACTGGTGTGATCAATGCACAGCTACAGCTGGTTGAAGGGGACCAAATCCATTGAACAGTTGATTTGGTTCCATTTTACCAGCTTTAGCAAAACATTTAGTACCATGGGTCATGGTATGGGTCAGCCGATGAAAAGGTCTTGTCCGAGAGAGGCAGGAGTACCGGTCTGGATGAAACACAAAAAGAATAAAATAAGTGAAGGTATAAAAAATGGGAGGTTTGATACATTTAAAAATAGGCTGTGCATATCCAAATACACTATATACAGTACATATATACACACACACATACACACACATGCAACAAAAGCAGTGCTAGCCATTGATTATCGGAGAGGACATTGCGCTTGGAAAAAAAACCTAACAAACGGAATACAAGACCAGTCAGAAACAAGGAAAACTAGAACCAGGATAAGGACAGAGAGCGGAGGATGTGTAGATGTGTCACATGGACTGAGAAAGATGGCAGGAGAGACAAGAGGAAGAGAGCTATGGAAAAGAGGAGGAGGAGGAGAGTGGGGTCCCTTGGAGAAAGGAACTAAACCATGGCCACAAACATAAGAAAACAATGACTTCACCACCGGGGCTGCCAATAGCACTAATTTCAGTAAGCTAGCGGATAGTATGACGGGAAAATTAACTCTCGTTAACTTCTGTGGCTTTAATCTCTCTGTCAACATACCACCCCTCTATTTTCAGTGATGGGTTTCAGATTCGGTATCCCATAATGCCTCAGCTGTTCCACACCACTGTGTTAACCTAAATATATTGCCGGGCATAGTGAATTTCAGCAAGTGCTGCTGCTTACTGCAAGGTTGTGTTCATCCTCTGGGTGCCTCACTCATTTCCTCATTCAATTAGCAGAGCTAATCATTTAATCATTAGGAAATAAACTGTTTAAGCAGAGTCTCGGCCCTGGAAAGAAAGTTATTGATGTTTTGCGGCTGGATGCTTTTTGTGCTATAGTGCTGTAATGATGGTTTGTGATCATTTGTTCATTCTGGATGGTGTATTTCACCAAACAACTTCCACTTAATTTACTCACTTGGTCACTGTTGAACATTTTTACAAATTTTCTTTCCTTAGTTACTTGTTTTATTTATTTTGTATATGTATACATTATATATATGTATCCAAAATAATTAACCATGGAAACACACTTCACTTAATTACTAATGGAAAGTTATATCAGCTATATGCCTTCACAAATCAACAACTTATACACTTACAACTTGTTCATGTTAAAACAGTAATTTGACTTCGGTGAATGTTATATCATTGAAGCTGTTGAAAATATTTAATGTGGAACTGAACATTTGCTAGACCCTCAAAATTACAGTATATACCTATTAACAGTTTTAAATATACATTAAATGTACCAGTATTGTGATTGTCACACTTGAGACGGTATGCCTTTGTAAAACAATTAAGAAAGGCACTGGTCTAGCACCTAATGTTCTGTACATCAAACAAGGGCTTAATTTGGCAAACCTCAGCACGAAGACTTCATAATGAGCTAAGGAAGTTATAAAGTTGAGGGTTTAACAAAGTTTAAAGCTTTGACAATGTGTGTGTGTCTCATCTCTACATGTTAACTAATACACAAAAAAAAATGAAACAATTAAATATAGTCAGCTAATTGTAAGCTAATACACTTTTTGTCAAATTCACTAAATATATCTACTCAGCCCTGGCTCTGTAAATAGGAACATAAAGAAAGCGGTGCATACCCGCACACAACAATAATGCTATAGGCTTTGCAATGAGTTTCATTGTGTGGGATGGTGCTTCTGAGGGCTTGAAGTTAGCAAGCGTTCTTGAGAATGACTAACCCTGCCTTTAAATGCTACCATGGCATTATTTCAGTAGGTGGAACGGCATCCACTCGCTTTAATTTCTGTCTTTCTGTCCCTCACTTATTATCTTCACCTCCCTGTTCCCTCTCTCTCTCTCTCTCTCTCTCTCTCCCTCTCTCTCTCGTGTTTAATAAACGTTTCACCTCAGAGACCGGCTAATTGATGATGGGGGCGCATCCTGGGAAGACGGGGGGAAAGAGGAAGAGTATTCTGAAGAGAGGGAGGAAGGATGCACACGCACGCACGCGCGCACACACACACACACACACACACACACACACAGACAGAGAGAGGGGGGGAATAGCGTGGCCTGTATTCCATACCTGTCCCAGAGCTGCTATTCTAACTGCAGGATCTACATTATGTGTGTTGCCTAACACATGTCTGTCTGTGTCTTTCCAATACATTATGACGTGGCTGTAAATATTTGCATGTGTGTGTGTGCGCGCTTTCAATTACATCATGTGTGCATGTGTATGTGTTTTACGCTTCCATGCATGATGCTCCATGGGTGTGTGGAGGAGTGAATGCAAGATGTGTGTGAGTGCGAGCATGTTGCCACCCAGGCTGTATGCATCCGAGCGAGAAGCTCTGCTTCACTGGGGAGAACGCCACATGCAAAATCCCTTTTCATAGCAGGGTTTCCTAAAGATTAGGGAGAGAATCCTTTCGCTATGCTTCTTGTGCACGGTGCTCCTACCACCCACACACTCCTCAAACAGGCCTTTGCTTTAGATACAATATCAAACACAATCATTACACACACACACACACGTTCTCTTTGTGTCACTAACAGCTCAAAGATGCTGAATCTGGAGAATGTTTGTGTTGCTAACATTTCAACAAAGCGAAATAGCTCTGGACAATGGCTAAGATCTCTTGTGCTGGCGTATGTCCAGTATTTTGAGGTGTGTGTGTGTGTGATAGCATGTGCGCGTGTCTTCTGGCTGCCCTCTATCTGCCTGGATGTGTGGCTTTCATATTGGCTGACAACGTGTCTATTCTGGGACGGTAGCTGTCTGACGCATTCCTGCCCATATATTGGAGGCTATGAACATGAGGATAAAGGCCAGGGTTAGAGGTCAAGGGTTGGTAGTAACACACTTAGTAACACAGTCTTCAGTTTGTTTTATAGTAAGTTGTGCATTTCATGATTTGTTTTTGTTCGTTGGCTTGTTTTCCTTTTCACTTGAGATGCAATCATGTCACAATTCACCATATTTACATAATGGTCACATTGAGACATTGAATGAATATAGATACTAATATTGCATTGATAATTACTCACGCTATGAACACAATCATGTAATGATGACAACAATAAGGGACAAGAATTAATAATCATAGGCAGAGAACGGATACATTGTGAATCGCTGAATCTTCTACTGCTTTCTGTCACTTGTAACAAACAATTCAGTGTCTGCTACTGTGCAGTCAGGTCACCACACTGTTGACAGAAGATCTTAATTCTGATGTTTCTCTGTATGTACTGTATGTTGACGGTTGCATTAATGATGTATGTTGAATGTTGCATGATTGATGCTCTGTGGACAATATAAACAGTTTGAGTATACTTAAGTGAGCTTTAGAGCATAGGTAGGTGCACTTTCACTTAGGTAACCTTAACCCAGCCTTAGGGAACATCTGGGCCTGAGACAGAGAACCCCTGTGTGGTGAATGTGCACATACAGTAGGAGGTAGCCCCGTCCACAGTGGACTGACACTGTGTCACTGTGGGGTAGCGTGATTGGTGCATTTCAGAGGCTTGAAGACGCTACAGTAGCCTGTCGTTAATTAGCCTAGCAGCAATGCCCAGATAGATCAAGTATAACGCAATGTTGTGTAATGGACACAGGCCTGAGGTCTGCGCGGGTTAGTGGTTGGGGTTAGCCCTGTTAAGTTAAGTGCTACTGCAGTGCACCGCAGACTCTGCCTGGCCCGCTGGCTAACGTCCCACCCATGTACAGTACCCCCCCTCCCCACCGGCCCCGCCCCAATCCTGCATTCAGACGTGAGCAGCGGCGCGTCGTTGACTCAGCACTATTCCTGCACCTGATTGGTTGATCAGAGAGGGAGGACAGAATACGTGCTCATACTCAGCCAGGTTCCTCACACTCGTGGAGCCAAAACTCTGGCCGACAGACAAGAGCACTTCTTGTGACCTTAGCGTCTGCTACACTACACGGTGTTGAAGCTAACTCCTATTGCATAGTGGCAAGCATACAGTGTCTTTATCTTTATCATATTCCACCATTATATACTGTATATTCCTCCAAGAAAACCCTATTTGACAATATCTCCAGAAACAAAGCACAGCAGGCACCGATATTTCATCCAGTGGCCAATCTATATTTTCACTGACTTTATTTGTGATAGCGTGACCATGCAGTTTTGCGTATGAACCCCAGTTATTATAGCACATCTGGCCAGGACATTGCTGAATACATCTACTGAAATCCACTCAGTAAATGTGTGATTATTGGGGTGTTTATCTTACGCCACTCTTGATTTAATCATCTAAGTGTTTTTCCCCCCCCTTAACCACCCCCTTGAGCAATAGGTATTTCGATTTTATATTTAATTATATACTCTCCCCTTGCACTCTCTCCTCTCTCCCTAGCTTTTTTATGCATAAGAACACAACATAATTATCTATGTACATCTTCCGAATACATTCAACAAAATGTAACACTAAAACATATATATTTTGAACTTGTTATTTTAGGTTGTTAACTCAGCAGCACACAGAACTGACATGTATGTTGACAACATACAGTATGTAACGAACGGTAAAACCTTAGAGTAAGGGTACATGAATAATCATTAGTTAATGTATGAATTTAAGGTAAGTCATACCCTTACTACGTGTTACCTATAAGTAATAGAGCTACGTAGAGTTTAACGCAAATGCAGTAAAGTTGGTGCAGAGGTGTTAGACATTGTATCAAGAAGATGTGCACAACATAGTATATTTACTTATATTACGATAATACACATAATAATGATATAGCTGTACAGAATAGTGAGTCAGAAGACAGACACATAAGTCATAATTCCAAACTGATTGTCAATTGGTTTGATATTAAAATTACCTTTGATAACACAGAACAAAAATAGTTCTCAACTATCTCTGCCTGAAAGAAATGATGAGGAAAGCCTCCTTAGAGATTAGCAGAGCAGAGAGGGTTCACAGGAGTAGTTAAATGAAACCATTCAACCTGGGTGTCTGCTGTACACACGGTCCATTTTAAAGAAGGCCCTCGCTTTTAAAGTATTAAAGGAAAACGCTTTTGTGTCCGAGAATGATGTCATGGTGCACACGCACGAGCACGTTGGCTGCCAAGCTGCAGTGGAGTTATCTCAACCTTTCTCTGTATTTTGTCTTCTCTCTCTCTCTCTCTCTCCAAATACCTCTCTCTACCTATACGCAGAGTGATTCACACTCTGAGCACGTGTCAATGGGCCCTCTCCGTTACCCACAATCCACCGTGACTCCCTGTACACCCGCCAGCTCCTCCTTAATGAAGCACCACCACCACTCAGGTATCTTAGCCATATGCATTCATTACGGGCTACCGCCAGGGCCACAAAGGCGCGCTTGATATACTCTCCGCCATGAAACAAAAATCCAATGCACTTACGAGTCAGACAGAAGACAGAAGACAAAGACACACACAGGCAATGCAGATGTGAATAGGAAAGCTGAATATAGTTAGAGCCATCCGGATTAGAATGTGTTGCAGTTCAGGGCTCGTCTCCTTGTTTAGAAGATGAATGTTTAGTGAGTGGTCAACTGTGATTAGAGTCTTGCATTATGGTTACTTTAAGTTTAATTTGGCAAAATAACAGGCGTAGGCCTACGTTGTGACACTTATTTTACTGTAATTTAAGCATTTCTTAATCTAAATATGTTGAGAGCCTAAACAGAATATGTTCAGCTGCATTAGATAACTGGTGGTAAAATGTAACATTTTCAATTAAATTACAGTTCGTTATTTCTCTTTAACAGGAAATTAGGACGCAACATGTTTTGCAGATTAATTTACACATTTACACATATTGATGATACCGTATGTTTTTACCATAGACTTATATAGATTTTACACATACTGTAGGTCTACAAACCTCCCCTGTCAGACAGACTGACTGCTAAAATGGGAGGAAGAATACTCCAGTGGTCAGACAATGTAGTGTGGCCATAATTCCACAGTGAAATGTACTGTGTATGTCCATAAGAATACTGTGCTATATATGCAGCAATGTGAAATATATTAGCCCACAAGGCGTGGTCGCAGCTGTTTGAAACCTTTTAGCTTCACTTCTAATCATACTGCAGTTACATCTAATCGACTTCACATTGGTGTTACAGTAAATGTTGCTGCTCTTTTTTCCACGTATTCTCTTTATCACTGTAGCAGATATTACCATAAATAAATCTGAAATAAAAATGCGAGTCTGCTCAGGTGTCAAAATCATCTTTGAATTTATACTTATGAATTCCTTGGTTGATTACCAATTTTACCAACATTAACAGTACAATGAACGCAAGGCTATGAAATATATATGGCATAGACTTGCATTCATTGTACATATATATATATACAGTATATATATATATTGTGCCATCAGGACCTTCAACACTTCGTAGAGGAGGCAACAAAAACGACAAAACCGTCAAAAACGACAAAACCGAACTACACCTCCCGGCAAAAGACAGTCCTCAAGTGGACCTGTCCATCACCCTTGAGAACACCGTGGTGTCCTCCTCCCCTAC
>JAODUE010002646.1:0-11652 GCA_027564755.1 Amblyopsis hoosieri
TGCGTTTTTTTTTAAATCAATATATTAATTTATTTAATTTTAATTTTTTATATTTTTTTTCCCCCCCCACACACACACACACACACACACACACACACACACACACACACAGCTGTAATTTAAACACTACCTTCGACACAACTTCAGGGACAATACATCACCTTCAACCCTCCCCTCTAATCAAAGCCAACCGCTTGCCATATTTATGTGCATGTTTGTTTGTGGGCACAAGGCGAACTAGGCTAGATGATGGCACCGGCCAACATCAGCAGTCTTCGTGCCCAAAGCCGGCGAACATCTCACACACACACACACACACACACACACACACACACACACACACACACAGTAGAGATTGTATTTTCTGGCTCCTGCAGACAATAGCTCTCCACTCAATATCCACTAAGAGTATAGTCTGGATACCCTGGTCACATGAAAGTCGGCTCAGCCACTCTGAAGGGCAACCAATCAAGAACAAGTAGGAGGTGAGCTAAGTATTATGTTGAAGTCAAACATTTTTTTCCTAAATGTGGTTCCAACAATAGTGGTGGCGGTAGATCTAGAATAGATGATGCCACAACAGCTGCAATAACAGCGAAATGCTGCGCCTACCGCATTGGTACAGTCCAAATCTTATTTCAGCGCCTGTCGTGTTGCTGAGGAGGTGGTTATAAACATTTGGTCTAGCTATCGTTTTGGTGGGAGATAACCAACAATGGAGTTGTAGTGTCTAATTATTTTGTAGCTGAAAAAAGGCCTTTGTTCATTCATCCGGTTTTCCCCACTGGACATCCTTGTGCAGGCAGACACAGATGGATGGTCATTATTTTACATGGAAGCACATCAAGGCACGCTGAGCGCATGCTGAACTCCGTGGACGGGGTTCTATTGTTCTATCCACTTTGACAGCTGACCCCAAAAAACAAATGATGAAAATATTAAGTCAAGTCATGGCTTTTGGCAACACTTCAAATCCAGCAGGCTTCTTTCAATAAACAGGTTGTGGGTTTGAATCTCTTTCACCATAAATAAATAAATAAATAAAAACAAAGAAAAGTGCATTACAATTGTTGCAAGGGTTTATCATCAGGCAGTATGATCACAACTGGCATTGTAGGAGTTCTTCTGATGCAACGACAAAGCTTTTCTTGGTCACACTCAAGAATGGTGAGAAAATAGACAGGCATTGTTGTAGGTGTGGGAAAACAGGTATGACAAAAATAGAAAAGAAAAAATGATTTAGGTGGCAGTATTACAAAAGATTTTTCAGGAATTTGAGCACGTCTTTTCCCCCCAAAATACAAATATGCTATTCAGTAAAAGACAAAACTACAGTCGACCACACAAAAGTGTACCCACATCTGGCCTATTGATGGAATTACAAACACTTTGTGCACTGGACATCAAGTACCATCAATTTGTTAACACAGTAAAAATCCACCCAGGTTATTTTAAAATATTCAGAGTTTCCAATACACAAAGAGTCTTCATCCACATCAGAGGATGAAATAGTAATTCAATGCCATTCTCCAGCAATACAAGGCCGCACAATGCTCCCTCTCTGGACCGGGACAATAACTCAGTGTTGTTGTCATTGGACACTCACCACTTCCAATGCAGACAATTATTTCACTGTTGCTGGGCGAATTTGCACAGCCGCCTCGTCACCGCCGGTAACAGGTGACTGACAGAAGGACAGGCAGTCGGGCGGTTAGATGTAAAATTAACACTCACGGCTCACAGGGGAGATATCCACGTGAAGCACATAAAGCTCAAGAGAGGAAAATGACACAATTGATCTCCATCCATACTTCTGTAATATTAAACTACATGCCTGTATATTAATTAAAGATAATGATACAAATTGAATGGGTTACATTGTTCAAATTCATTGCAGATGTAGGCGTAATATTTAACAGTGCCTATATTAGTTAATAATAGACTGAATAAACACACAAAAATACATGATTTCTGACAGATACCAGATTCTTCTGACCAGTAACTTACCATAGTAAATTACCATAACATCACACACACAACAACCCAAAAAAAATAGTTTTTTTATGTGCCCTTTCTACTGAGCAGAGTATTCATAAATAGCCCAGATCCTGAGGCAGGAGGAGGGGATAAGTGCTCTGTCACCTGATGTCAGTAGAAATCCTATCCACTCTAAAAAAACCTCCTGAATGGTGTCTGAGGCTCTATTAATAAAAGGAACACAGATTAAAAAGGAGGATCTTTTAGCCAGCAGCTCCTGATAATGAATGAATGTGCGGAGTAGGCTGAAGTTGATCGCTAGTTTCCTGTTTGAATGGAGGACACCATAGACAGAAATAGAGACATATGTAGACATTTACCGTATATCGATGATATATCTTAATGTCTACAGACTAGCAGACACTTAAACGTAAAGCTAGCACTTCAGAAGGGAAATAAATTTTTTAAAAAGGCAGGCTGGCTATCAAGTATTAGCACTTCATCCACCTACTACTGTTTATAAACCGGACATTAAGTGGCATCAGAACCTTTACCACCCACTACCGCCAACGCCAAGCGCAGAAAACTTACGAGTCGCGAGTCATTTCGGAGTCGACAACGGGCGTCTCGGGCACCTTCCCTCAAGAGTGAAATCTCTCAGTTCCTTCTGGGCTCTCTCTATCTATACAGCTACCTGACTAGCTGGTTGTCTCACTGCCTGGTCAACTGGCTGGCTGACCGCAATGACGACATCAGAGGGAAACGTCGAGCGGCATTCAGACAGTGACAGCAGGGGGGAATACACCCTCCCACAAGTCCATGTGGAACCCTAATCCGCCCCCCCCCCACAACGACACACCTCATTGGAGCGGATGCTAAAAGTGGAGCAACTTTGAGTGAGGGAGTTTCATTGGGGGTCATTGGGTAGGGTAGCCACCCGCACCCCCCTTCCCTTCTCTAGATGCTAGTCCAGAAATAGACCACACTGACTGACATGCGTCATCAACTGGGATTATGCTGTATAGTGATGATACTAAATGCTGAGTGCTGATTGTAATTAAACAACATTTGGTATGATAAAGCAACATGTGAAGCTTCGTTTAATAGGGATATCTGTTGCAGAACATCGTTAATGTTTCAAAACTAAATTACAATATGGTATGTTACATTCCAAAATGTGTGCCAAACGAATTATTTCATAGGGGAGTTTATTAAAGATTTACAAGCTAGTGGTTGGTTACTATTAGTGGAATGAGAGACCATTAACAAGACAGTTTGTCAATTGTGTGCCACCTTCTGTATCCAATCTAAATGCTTGGAGAATGTGTGTTACCTTCTGTATCCGATCTAAATGCTTGGAGAATGTGTGTTACCTTTTGTATCCTATCTAAATGCTTGAGGAATTTGTATGACATTTCCCAGATAGATTTAGAAGGCTTCATGGTGTAATTTGACCCATCAGGTTTTAAAAGGTCACCCACTGTCTGCACCCTGGCTACAAGCTGCATTTAGCCAGATGCATCCATGGTCAAGATTAAGTTGAGCGGAAAGCACTGTCCAAGGACTGAACTAAAACACTATGGATCGATGCTTGACAGTGTTTAAAATCAATGTCAGATCTACGTTCTCAGTGCTAAGTGAGCACCACTGCAACTAAAAATAGGTGATACCTGTAGGGGATGTGAAATAATTTATGTAATGTGATTTATTTTCTCTACTTTTGCACAATGTTGTTTAAAACTTAAATCTGTCTAACTACATACATACATACATACGTACATATATACATACATACATACTAGCCCCAGTAGCTTGCAACGTCGTGTTCTGTAGTCAGTAGGGGGCCAATTTCACATACAGTAATCCTATCACATGTTGCAATGATCCTAATATAATAAACTGAACATTGCATACTTTCTGCAACCACTTTGATATGACATTGCGCAACGTGACATTGCGATAATGATACAGACAGTATATATTGTACACCCCAACTCTCAATTGTTTTCGCTGAGATTATAGTCTGGAAACTGTTCGCATTAGCGTTTTCACAGCCACGCTGCTGGTGGACCAATCAAGGTGGGTTAGTTAGGTGACAAGCTTAGCTTGGTTAGTTGAAGTCAAGCGTGTTTCGAAATGGTGGTAGAGGTAGATGAGGCGTTAAAAACAGTTGTAGCAATGCCAAATTGGTTAAATGCTGTCCAATTGTTTCAAAGTTAACCAGGTATACACCCAGTAGTATTGGTGCCTTTTGACAAGATGTGATATTGCGATATTGGACTGGTACAACAACAGTAATTCCAAGCTACTGAGAAGGCATGCTTTTTGGCCACTAATGTTTCCTCTTCGATTAGGTCGACATCTTACTTTTCTGTCTAAATCAAACACAACTAAGCCAAACAGCCAATGGATGCATCTCCCAACAAAACTGAATATTGCATACTTCCTGCAACATTTTCGATATGATATTGCGCAACATGATATTGAGACAATGATACAGAGGCAATATTTTGTGCACCCCTCCCTACCCAGTAGGAGGCAACGACCTGCCAATGGAGCGTGGCCAGCCCATGCTCACAAAGACAATATCGGGTCTGGTTACACCGGTCTATGAAGACTAGTCAAAGTCAGATTCCACAAAAGCTTGTAAGAACACAATAAGAAAGATTAATCAAAGTCAGATTCCACGAACGCTTGTAAGAACACAATAGGAATAATGAGGCCAGATGTGATGCAATACATTTCCCCAGGGTGCAGACAAACCGGGTTGTAAACCAATGTATTTCTCTTACCCTTTTAATATTAGGATCAAATGTAGTGTTTAAAAACAAATTTAACCACCTGAAAGTCCCGAACAGGGTCTGGACCAAGGTTCATGTTTTTGTTACTTTGTATACATTTGATCTGAGTCGATCAGAGTACGTTTTATTTCACACTACAATTTTACAAGCGAACTAGAACTTGGCCTGACGTACCTACACCTTGTCGTCATCACCTGCATTTCCCTATACTTGACATTGATTGGTTTGTAAATGGTTGTGTCTGACATCCGCGTGTTGTCAAGTCGGCGTTTAAGCAGCATTTTCCGAATGAAATGAACAGAGAATAATGAATGAACAGATTAATTTAGTTGCCATTAGAAATTATTCGCACCAATTTGGCTACTTGAGACTTGTTTGAATTCGCAAAATGAACATCTTCTAGTGCAAAAATTATATTGTGGCGTGACGTCGGTAGCAAATGGTCTATAGGCCGCCTCCCACTGGCCGCGTCGTTTGGCGGTGCGTCAAGGAATGCATCAATCGAAAGGGAACGTCAAATTGACTGAGGAGCTCAGAAACCATGCAGATATTCAATGCACGTTTATGGCTTTATGATGCCCATGAAATAGAACCGCGCTCTAAACCGCCAGTGGGCATTGCCCCATTAAAATAAACTAGTTCTAAAACTCTGGCATCTCTTGACATGCGTCGACGCCTTCAGTGGACGTTGGCCTTGTGGCTGCACATGTCCCCTTCATGTCATCCACACTGCTTGACAATTAAAGTGAGTTCAGTAAACTGCAAGCTTGCCCACTCATTCATAGCTTGGGGGTCTCTCCCCCTCTCTCTCTCTCAGCCCCTCCCATCCCACCCCCTACTTTGTGGAGCTCTCTCCTCAGCTAACCTCCCTGGGCCATTGATGTGGTCTCTATGGCGACGCACTTCTAATTCCGCCGGAGGGGAGCGGGATTAGTGAGACGCAACATGGCAACGGGTGAAAGCATGTCACTGTGTGCATGAGAGAGAGTTACACACACATATTGTACCCATACTAATTCAGGCCAGAGAGTAGTGTGGTAAATGAATGGGAACACCCATTATATTCAGCTAGATACAATTACTAATGATTTGCCTTAAACTTTGAGACATTTTTATTTTAAAGAATAAAAAATAATTAAAAAAAAGGACTTTCACAGCCAGTCACACGTGCATGTGTGTGTGTGTGTGTGTATGTGCAGCCCACAAAGCATTTGATTGGGTCTGAGCTGCTGGTGCATAGTGTGACATCTAGTGGCAGACTAGATCAGACATAGTTCCTTTAATCAACAATCGGTAACTTTGGTAGCATGTTGTGCTTTAGGTTAAGAGCAGCGCGCACACGGTGTTGAAGATGGCAAGTCTCCCATTTACACTCATGAACTTAATTACAGTAGTTTCAGCCAGGCTGGCTCAACCTGCTCCAAGTAGAAACTATAGTTTCGCTTGTGCGTGCGTGTGCGTGCGTGTGTAAAACAAATCACAGAGTGGTGCAATGCTGACTTCACTGGCCTCACGGGAGCAAGCATACGCTGTGTTTGGTAGCAACACAATATGCTCCAAAACCGCCATTTATCAAACTCTTGTGTGATTTTCGATGTGGACAAAAAGAGGAATACGAGATGGAAAACAGGGGGGCGAACAGGGCAACAAAGTTCTGTAAAGGAATTTCCTGTCCACAAAGAAATCATAAAAATCGTGTTTCGATGTCCAACTGCAGTGGGTTACAGCTCCCTACTCATTTATACTTAGGCTTACCAAAATGTTACGATGCCAAAAGGAGAACAATGTTTTCAATGTCAATGTCAACCAAGTATTGGAAATACAATCCACCAATTCAAGCATGAAATATGACTTAAAGTTGGTTTCTCCCCATCTCTCCCTTTAGATACCGAGGCCGCTGCCTCCCCACACGGTGTGGAAAAAGGTAATCATGGAAAAGGTATGGTTTCATGACACATTAACTGTAGCTGATAACGTCAACAGAATCTTAAATACAGCTTCCCTGGTGAGTGAATGACAAATGTGAAGCTACCCTTGCGCAGTGACTCATTTTAATGTCACAGCCTTTTTGCGTCGCTGAGGAACGACTCAGTGCCAACTGACATCTCGGAGAAGGTCTGGGGATGCCTTCGACAGGTTACAGCAGTGACAGTGATGATTCATTTATATTCCCGGTCCAATACGGACATCATTCTATTTACTTTTGGTAGAGACACTCAATGTCAGTTGGCAGAGCAAGTGATTTGCACAAATTTAAGTATAATTTTAAATGTTCTCCTTGTATCTAAGTCAGCTATTGCATTTCACTATTTTATCGTTCTCTGTGTGTGTTGAAAAAATTATCTGATACTTCTACACAGCCCTGGCTCCGTAAATAGTAACAAACAAAGTGGCGAACACCGCTCGTATCAACAAAGCCGTAGCATTACGCTTTGCTTCACAATGCATTTCGACGTGTGATGCGATACAGTTTTGATTTGAGCTCAAAGTTAGCAAGAATGACTGACCCTGACTTTAAAGTGACAATCGGTTTAGAAATTATTATTATTATATTATTATTATGTCAGATTAGGGTTCCTTGGTTTTGATAAGTGTATTTGTTTGAATCTATAAACACATTGCTCTAACCAATACAAATATGCACAAAAAAATAAAATAGAAAAAAGCCAAACAGTAAGAGTTGCTATGTTGAGGTTACCATTACCAGTGGTTTGGTAAAGCTTTGTTGGAATTTAGAATTAAAAAACAACTTAGATGGATGAGAAATTAGTGTACCGGCAGCCGAACTGGCCAATCGCCACTGTATTCAAACTCAAACGGAGATGCGGGTGATATAGTCATTCTTTGTGTTTCGGGACGTGTGGTTACATGGACATGTTATGTGGTAGATGTTGACCGATAATTATCTTATCAAAGTGGGCTTCTGAAGGAGAGTACAGCCATTCCACTCTTTCTGGGAAGTGCACAATGCTTTTAGCGATACTGCCATCTTTGACAACATGGTAAATGGACTTTCCGGCCACTCAAAGCGCTGTACTGCCTCACATTCACCCATTCTCTCTCTCTCACACACACACAGTTAGATGTCTTTCTCAAAGGACACCTCGACACTTTGTGAGGAGTTAACTGGGATCGAACCAGCGACACCTGTCACACCTGTCCCCCAGCAACTTACTATAGTTCTACAAAAAGGTATCATGCGTAACTAGGCCATCATATGATCATACACCCCGTCCTCCAATTCTCCGGAAGGAACAGTAGAGTCATCTTGCATTAAAATGATTCCATCACAAAGTTCCACTGAATTATAAACAGAAGAGCAGCAATCTAGTGAGCATCCAGCAACCCTGTGGCTTCGGGCTCCGCGATATGATCAAACGGCAACGCTGACTCATACGATTAATAGGTAAGCACATCCGACCCCCGCGCTGTTCTATAAACCATTGTCAGACTAAAATGTGTGTCCCATAAGGTCTTGCAGCCCAAAATAATCCAGCACAGATGAGCTGTGGTCCACAACAGTTGACTACAGCGGAAAAGCATCCTAGAGTTTTTTTGCCTAATTTCCTCTGATATAAAGACCTGATGAGACAACTGACTAATTCCTCCACCGTAGAACAGAGGCTTGCGTGGTGCTTGGCACGATATAAAATGCGTGTGCAGAGGTTGGAAAGTAACAAGTTAGGCCGCGTAACCAGAAGGCCAGATGTAACTACTTTTTGGAAGCTGTCGGCCCTCTTTAACATTGCAACGGTCCACTGTCTTCAACGCCCATGGCCCCGGGCCTAGAATACAAGTACTCGTTCGTTTTCTCTGTCAGGTACTCGAGCAGTCAAAATGACCAAAATGCACATCCCTAGCAGGGTAGGGGACTTCTGAAGGAACACACTAAGGTATAAAATGGAGAGGTGGTATTGCTTTACTCAAGTTCTCTTAAGATTCCCTGACTCTACCTTTAACGGGTGATTGCTGTGCCTCGTTCTGTTTCGTCAATAAACTGAACTAAAAAAAAAAAAAACAAAAAACATTTCAATCCTTTCCTGTAAGTGTGTGTGTGTCCGTTTGTAATCCAGAGTGAATAAGGGGGTCAAACTGCGTTGATCCTTTCCCAGAGTGCTGCGACTGCAAAGTGTTTCTAAATGAGACGACGGCGAGAATTTCAACGAGGGTCTTTTCCAAAGGCTCAGCAAAGAGAAAACAGTGGCCCTCACATGGCAAGCAGCTCTCCAGCAACTCTGTTGGCCTTTTCTAATTACAGAAAATATTTACAGCAGTTCATCCCACAGGGCTTCCAGTGCCTCCCTCTTTCACTTTCTCTGACCTCCTGGCCTGCCTTCTCAGAGCCAATGTCAATGTAATGCTCCACACATTGGCACTTGTTTTTGGGAGCTGTGCCATAAGAAAACATGAGCCAGAGTGACAGATAACAAGAATCAAGGAGGGGGACATTAAATGGAGGGATAGTCAGAGCTAGACAGAGTAGCGTAGGGCTTGGAAGAGAAATAATATTCAGACCGTTTCAAGACTTGAGCCCGTGCGTGCGTGCGATAGGCAGCCTCCAATCTCTAGTCAGCACAACAGACACACAAGGTGGGAGTGACAGGGAATTCACATTTTACATGCATTAAGGGTGGGAGATATCGCATAAACCTTTTACCATGGGCGTAGATTTGGGGGGGGGGGCATAAAGCGGGGGGGGGGGTCAGAACATTGAGAATCAAACACTTTTTCTGAATTATAGTGAATTCTTATCAAATATATTTTTTTGCCTTTCTGCATGAACGCATGGTGGAAATGTCTTTAAAAGGAAAACAAAATACAGGAACCCTGCCACAATTAAAAATATATGAAAACTACTGCAGTAAGGGTTATCATAGGCCTATTTCATATTTGTTTTAACCTACTCTTCTGTCTTGTTTTCTTTGGGGGAAGAAAATATGATAATGTTTTGGGATGATCTACGCTTTAATAGCTGACTCAAAACAATAAGTCTACTACACAATTTGGCAACATTTTTGACAACCTATTCTACCTCCGCCACACGTCTCTCATGTTTTTATTGGGGTGGGACAAATACACTTGTTTTAAATATTGAGGGGGACACATCCGCTGCATCCCCCCTGGACTCTACGCCTAGATGCAGTTCATCATCATACAGTATTGTTCATTGTTGTTTTAGGATACGACCGTGTGCATGCCAAGAAAAGTGAACAAACATAATACTAGAAATGGTAGACATGGGGAAAATGTGTTTTTAGCAATGGAGTCAGCATTGCACCTAACCTAAGTCACAAGAGATATTGAGTTGGATTGTGTGTTTTGTGCGTGATTGTGACTTGACAGCGATGCCATTTTCTGAGAGAATTAGTGGATGCTTGTCTTTAGCTGATATGAATGTTTTTTTTTGTCAAAATCAGCACACCCACTTCTTTGTTTGATTGTGACTAACAATGACTAATTTAGCAAGAAAGGCCTCCATATTTCTTGAGCAATGCTTCCTGTTAATTCCTGTTAATCAGAAATATGTGGGTCTTTTATATTGTAGCTTGAAAAACAAAAAGAAAAACACAACTATATTCTAGAAGTGTATTGCCATAGTGTTCTTGGCGATTGTCTTAATTTCCTTGGGTGACAGGTTACAGGAGGGGACAGGTGAAGGCTTCTAAATCAGATCGATCATGGGACACCAGAGTTGAAAGGTTGAGTGAACGAGTAATTAACACAGCAATTACAGGTCACTTCCAATCCTACATCTCTCTACTGACTGGCAGAACAAACACGAGAGAGAACACAAGAAAAAAAAAAGAAGCCACTGAAAAGAATAGAATCAAGAACAGAATAGTAATTGTAGGCCTACTTTTTATCTGCAGGAACTGTGGGACTTTTAAAAGGCGTGTGTGGAACCCTTTAGGGAGTTTTCCACTGCAGGAACCAATACTGTCGGATATCTTCCAAGGCCATTTGGCAGTTAAATAATACCAACTTCTGGGTGGGGTTCCAAGCATATAAAAATATTTCTTTCCAACAAATCTCGTATTAATTACACCAATATCGTGCACGTGAACGTTTGGGTTGATACAATAAGCATTAGGAAAGAGGATTAATAAGAGGCAGAGCGTTTTGCAGCATAGGGACATAATGTCGATGTCTGTTGGCCGTTCCTTTAAGCGCTTTTGCGCCATCTGGGAACCTGCTCCTCGTTCACGCAGTAGGACAACACCTAAAAAGTACACGGCAGAAGACAAAGTCTTTAAAGGCAGAAAAAAAAGCTCTGCACTGCGCTGGTAAGGAGAGACTGGGCTCACACAATGTTAAGATGAAGGGCAGACACTGCTTCAGGACACAAGCACACAACTTTGTCTCAAGACATTCATAAATGCATACGAATGATTTGCCTGAGCTGACAATATATCTGTCGACTGGTGTAGTCCTTTAATTTCATACACACTAGCACTAAGGTTGGGCGATGACTACCAAATTGGCATCGGACTTGGGATGTGCCAATTAAATACTAGTCGATTCAACATGTCAAATTGTATTTAATGATGCCTATGATGCGCTAAGCATTTTGAGCTTGTGCTATTTAATATGCTTTTAATTAATTTAAAAAAGCAATGCTGTATATAAAATAAAAAAATACTTGTGTACTCAATTTAACAGTTTAGCTCAAATATTGTGTGTGTGTGTGAACTTTGACCCAGGCAGCAACAGCTGCTAGACAGAGAGGAACAGATGCAACAACTGATCTGACGTCTGTTCTAAGTAATCAGCCCTGCTTCCGGGGGGGGGGGGGCGCGGGCGCCGGCGCGCGCCCCCCCACCCCCCCCCCCCCCCCCCCCCCCCCCCCCCCCCAGCCCCCCCCCCCCCCCCCCCC
>JAODUE010002647.1:1644-11652 GCA_027564755.1 Amblyopsis hoosieri
CCCCCCCCCCCCCCCCCCCCCCCCCCCCCCCCCCCGCCAAGCCGAGAGAAGACACAGTCAGTGTGTTTGCTGTCCCTTTTTGTGGTGCCTGGCCATTAAGGTCAACCTGCTATCTGATGGAGACCAGCCTGGACATGAGCAGTTAGTGTGTGTGTGTGTGTGTGCGTGTGTGTGTGTGCGTGTGTGTGTGTGTGTGTGTGCGTGTGTGATTATGAATGTGTGTGAGTGAGTGTGTGTGTGTGTTGTTTGTGTGTGTGTGTGCGTGTGCGTGTGCGTGTGTGTGTGTGAGAGAGTGTTTGTGGTGTATGCGTGTGTGTGTGTGTGTGTATGTGTGTGTGTGTGTGCGTATGTTTTTTGTCTATCTGTGACGCACCAACCGCATCGTAAGCTGCCATGTTGCTAATTGTGCTGGAAGTCTTCTTTCTGTTTTTGTTTATGCACATTAACATAAACAGTACACACATAATGACACAGGTTTGCTTCTGATAGCACACTGCTAACTCTATTGTAATGTAGTTTCAGTTCAAATGTCAGTGGTTATTTTCCCATATGTTTTATTGACTGTATATACTTGTGTTGGTCACATAGGGCTGGGGGTTAGTACTGTAAGTGCAGTCTGGGTAGAAACCATGCAGAACCTATTATCCAGTTTGAGAATGCTGGAGGATCTGCCATTGTACTGAAGTGTCTGAAGTATGCACAGCAATGATTCCCCTCCATAAGGTGTACGTACAGTACGGGACTGTGCCACAGTGGTGCCGTGAACGACAGGTAAGACAGAAGTTGCTGGTTCAAACACTGCTAACTTCACTAAGTGTCACGGTGTCCTTGAGCAAGACACCTAATCCTAACTACTCCCAGTGGTCAGGTGGCTGACACCACCATTGGTGTCAGAGGCCGGATGGTTAGAGAATCGCTGTATAAATGCCGTCCATTTACTATTAGTGTTTATTTGTCATCTCCGAAACCTTGCATGATTGATTTCTATTTTGGTGAATGCCCATGTTATTAAGGAACTTTTATCTGGACACACCTGCAAGCTAAAATAGACATACATAAATTATTTATTAATAGATTCAGTATGCTTGATTCCCTATAATAATAATTTGTTCATGCACAGCACTCCGTTATTGGTGTGGCAGTGTTGTTCTTGCTTGTTATTGTGCTTGCATACATCTAATTCCTTGTTCAACAACTGTGTTTTGTTCCTGATACTGTAAGAGGGTGTTTTGCCAGTGGTTTCTTAGGTACTGTACTGTATCTCCTGTTTTCCACTTTTCCTTTAGAAATCCACTGGCAACCGTCATGGTTTATTGTCCTATCCTTAAAAACACAGATGCACATAGGCAAGCACAAACTATACACATTTCAACGATGGATTCATTTCCAAATGCATTGAACTTATATTCTAAATGAACAGATCTCACATTTGTCATTGGCCAGGATAGTCTATATACAGTATATATGCGTATATACTATATAGTGTATATAGTCGTCTAAATAGTTGACTAAATAATCATGCTAGAGAGAGTCTATGGCTGAAAGCACCCAGGCCTGATGCAAAGCTGCTTAGCAAAACTCATCTAGGATCAGAGACAGATGGACACCTCCTCATGCAGAAGGCCTGTACACAGTCAGGGCGCTGGGAAACAGGTAAGCCTGACGAAAGCCCCCCGCAGAGCCCCCTAGACCATAGAGGGCACAGGACGCTTAGAGCGTAAAAACACACACACAGTGCCTCACAATGCCACACACACGCCAAGGTATACTCGAAGCCCTAGAGCAAGCCGTATAGGCATTGTAGACACACAGGCCCACACATATTCCGGTGTAGAGTCCTCCTTTTGGTCAGTTTTGCTGCACCAAGAACTGCATTAAAACGACTGAATGCACACCTGTGTGCCAGCTCAATTTACAACCCCCAAATGAGACCCCGTATGATGCCACAACGCGCTCCGTCGCCATTCGCCTTGGCGTCTCCTAACTCTCTTTAGTCGTTTTTGCTATTGTGTGTCTTGTTTCCTCCTCTCCACCCTTCACACACACACCCTTTGCCACCTACCTACATCCAACCAATGTGTAAGGCACTGGGTGGGTGTTTTGGGGTGGGGGCAGGGGGGACAATTAGCGGCGCTATTGAAAAGTAATAACGGTATGGATTAAATGGGGAAGAAGTGGAGTGGAGCGCGTCGTCTACTGAGACAAATCCAATGCTGGGAATTGGCAGACAAAGCGGGAGGCAGTCAATAGGGATTATGCGGGGCTAAGGCGGCCCCACTTTGCCTGGCTGGGGGGGATGGGACACACACCGTCGGAAGGCAGGCCACCACCGGGGTTTTGGACTGTCCTGTATGTTCACTCACTGACAGAGGTTCACTCACATACCACACACACCTATACAGTGAGTGTGTGTGTGTGTGTGAGTGTGTGTGTTGGGGAGAATAAGGGTGGAGCAGGCGTGAAAGGAAGAAAATACAGGGGAAAGAGAGGAAAGAGTTGATGGAGAGGGAAACTGGGCATTTTGCCACATAGTTCTCTCATCCTCTCTCTCTCTCTCTCGCTCTCTCTCTCTCTCTGCCTCTCTTTCTGTCTCTCTGTATATCGCTCTCTGTCTGTCTGTCTGTCTGTCTGTCTCTGTCTCCAGTCTGGGCATTCAGAGGCCCTGAACCCCTCCTCCCTGCCCCCCATGAGTGACACATTGGCAGTGCCAGGCATGCGGCCTGCTGCCAGTTGGCCAAACACTCAAGTGGTTGACAGAATAAACACCTTCCAAATAGAAGCAGGCTGACAATGCCCGGAACACAGCGTGTGGCGTGCCCGTGCACACCAGCATGCGCCGTCACTACGGTTACACGCACGCTCATTCTCGCTGGTATTCCCAGTGGTCCCAGGATTTGGAGATGTCAGGTTCTGGTTCTGAATGTTTCCCACACGTAACAGAATTTGTTCCTTTACAATGGTGGATGACATATTCAGATACAGTATTAAGTATTGTAAGTTGGATAGACATGTGTAAACCTGGTCTCAATAAATTACTGTTTGTAATTACTGGTTGTACTGAAGAATACTGATGATTACTGATGTTATTTCATATCACAATAGGCTCATAACTGCCCGGAGACTGCAAATAACACCCTGGTGTGAGTGTGTGTGTGTGCGTGCGTGTGATCTGATCTGTAATACGTCATAATGTTTGTAAAAGAGAGTGATAAAACACTACTGTAGTATAAAAGACGGAGCAGTTGTATGAGAACAGAGCTGTGAATTTGGCTAGTAAAATAAAGTGAAGAGAGAGAGCTTTCAAACCAAGCAATATCTAATGACTTTTGTTTGATTCTGGTTTGATTCATTTTCTTATTATGATAAATGAATGTTCTGGACATAAAGTCATATTTATTAAGTTGTCTGTAAACCTATAGGATTTATCAGAATTAGTTTTTGATATACTATATTGTCTAATGTTGGATGTAATTGTATAATCCACTAATATATTCATATTACACATACTTATTAATTATACTTATCATACTTATTTACTTATTATTACTCTCTCTATACAGTATGATATAATTTATATGTACAGTAGCTCTTCCACCTGCAATGGCCTGATAACCATCTCTCTCTCTCTGTGTAACTTCCTCTCTCGCCCTTTCCTCCCTGTAAGCCATCAGTTAACGTGCTCACATCCTAACAACAAATCCCACATGATGCAAACAGCTGCATTCCTTCACCTGCTCAGAGGAGGAGGCGGAAAGAGCAAGGGGACATGTTGTGGCTGTTTACGATTTTTTTTTGTATTTGTATTTGCATTCATTCACACACACACACACACACAGTGGCTTCAGGAATTTTTATGACATATCTTTAGTCTAAAATAGACCCTTGGACATCTTAAGCCCCCCCGCCCGCCCAACATTTTTTTAAATCTGATGGAATACAAGAGGAATAAGGGGGGGTGAAGGGTGGCTGGGCTGGATTTGGGCGCAGCCAAGGCTTTGCATTGGGAATGACACGGTGTCCGTCATTTTCAGGCAGATGTGGGGGGAAGGGGTGGCTTCCCAGGCATTAAGCAAGAGGGAGGGGGCAGGTTGGGGGGCTAGGACGGGGTGGGCTCTACAGACCCCCTGCAGCATGCATGGAGCCAGGACGGGTGTGTGGAGTGAGTTGTGTCACCACGACAACATACCGTGCCCTCAAGACACATGCACACACACACACACACACACACACACACACACACGCACTGTGCACCCACCTTCTCTATGCATGCATGCGCATGTACACACCACACATACAATGCACTTACATCCCTATGTTTGTACTAAATACATTTTGTGCACACACACACACACACACGCACACACCCCCACACACACACACACATACAGCCTCTCTGGGGAGTAGTGGATGGGTGGGGGGTGTTTGTGACCCTCTGTCCCACCTACCTGATGCATGCTGGTTGCCAGGGGAACACTTGTCCCTACAAGGCACACAAACACACACACATACAGTACAGGGAAAGGGCACGTGCATCACTCTAGGGAAATGTGTCTTAGCACGCACGCACACACACACACACACACACACACACACACATGCACACACACACGTGCTCCAACAAGTCTTTAAATATTCATGAAATGTGCCGATCACACTCCTTCCCCTCCATCCCTCTGTCCATCCATCCACCTGACCTGTCTGTCTGTCTGTCTGTCTGCCTGTATGCCTGACTGCCTGCCTGCCTGTCTGTTTGCCTGCCTGCCTGTCTGTCTGCCTGTCTGTCTGTCTGCCTGCCTGTCTGTCTGCCCTTCTGCCTGCCTGTCTGTCTGTCTGTTAGTTATCTCTTGACAGTGCTTTGATACCTGGTCTGCTGCCTGTAAAGAGCACAACCTCACGAGTGTGCACATGAGAGCATTGTGCATGCATTGTATAGCACACGAACGTGACGTGGACAGAAATACCATGTGGATGTAGTACTGTCTGCAGGTGTGTGTTTATCTGTGTGTAGGCATACCAGTGAAGATGCAATCCTTGTGTGTGTGCGTGTGTGTGTGTGTGGTAGTTACTTCTCATGACTTGTACACATGCATGAAGTCACTAACATATGCGATTACACACAAAAGGATTATGTCAAAGGCACACACACACACATGGCTGCCAGGCTGGGTGCCCACTCAGCCATCTGACACACATTCACACCTCGCCCCGCCAGGCTCTGCTGCTCATGCCCTGGAGCATGTGCTTATTGAACACCAATAGCAGCACTTGTGCTGCTATTGTATCCCCACCCAACTAGACCTAGCTAGCTAGCAACACAGCAACAGCGACATGTCTTTTCCTCTGTTTCCATGTGAAAACTTTCGTCATGCAGTTTACAGAAGGATTTTGATGTGGGGGGACACTTGAATGTTGTTGCCAAGGGGCACATTGAAGTGTTTACAAATACTATAGCAGCCAAACTGACATGTATGTATGTGAAAAAATTTAAGATTGTAGGTTTATAGTCAGTTAATCCATCTTTCTTTGTCTAGATGGTCTCTTCCCTGCTCTCGCTCGACTGGGAATCACCGTAGCTCACTGGTGTGTCCCGTCTCTCCAACAGTCTGCCTGTCCATATGCCCACAGTCTGAATATGGCCCAGCCTTTTGTTAGCTAGGCACTAGCTGTTTAAACATGGATAATCACATGCAGCCATACCACTATGTTAACACAACCTCCCCCCTACACACACTTATTCAGATTGTGATTCTCTGTCAAATCTGTTAATGCACTTAAAAATACAGTTTTGTATTTTATGCATTTTTATGTAAAATAGGCAGCTGACCAATAGAAATGCTCTTCTATTCAATTATTCTTTTTTTAAATTTTAACAGTTCTGGCCAAACAAGAAAGCTTTCTTTCTCTTTCCTGCACATTATGGTTTCCCATTTTGTCTTTCATTTTCTGTCTTCATTTTGTCTCTTTTCTCGATCTCTTTTTCAGTTTTCCACATTTTAATCCACTAGTCCTCAACTGCCCCCCCCAACCCCCCTTTCCCTCTCTCTCTGGCTGGTGTCCTGCCACTCTCAGTGGTAAGCCCGCTAATCTCTCCTGCTCGGCCCGCGTGGCTCAGGCCCTCTCACCCGTCACACATGCCCTGTGGCGGCCCAGGCCGCAGGGCTCCATCCTGCACAGGTGTGCTACGGAGTAAGGCGGGTGCAGGCCGCTTCACGCTGGCACTGCAGGCACGGGTCACCCCTTTTCCCTGCCTAACTTGTGCTAAGGTAATTTTTCCGCCTTTTGGAGTCATTAGTAATTTTTGATAGTTGCTAGCGGGTTGGACAGCACCATCTCTTAATCAATGTCAATTGGCTTGGAATTAGCATATGTTAATTAATGATATTTACTGCAAATTAAAGGTATGAGTGGTCCCAGAGGGTTTACTGTTCGTCTAATTAGAAGCAATTAGCTGCAATTAACACGTGTAAATGAGACAGCACTGAGTCCAAAACAAACAGTGGATATGCAGGCCTCAGTACGACTCCCCTGTGTTACCGAATCTGGACTGGCTTTGTGTGTGTGTGTGTGTGTGTGTGTGTGTGTGTGTGCGTGTGTGCATTAGCAAGTCAGTCAGTGAGAGAGCTTATGTGTGAGTTGTGTGGACGATGGAGTGCCCATGTATTGATGTTTCATGTTGTTTATTAAACACACATTCAGAGCAGTAGCAGTGAAGGATACAGTATATGACATGCCTGGTCATTGTGCTCTACAGACACAAGACAATCCACAGTAAGTAAGTTAATTAACTAGTAATACAATGTAATGTAATGTGTCTTTATGCATTCATGTGTTTACAATATAGGTACATTTGTAGATGCTTTTTATCCTAAGCAAATTATAGAACAATTGCAAGAAAGGCACAGATGAGTTATCTTGGTCAAGGATATTTACAATCCAGCTCCTGGGATCAAACTCGTGTCCTGGCTCAGAGTCAAGTTACAGCCATTTACAGGCATATATGCACACTTATGTGTGTTAGTCCTACTTATAATGTATCTGTTATAACAAATAAATAAAAGAAAAACACAAGATGCCCCCTCCCCCATAAAAAAGGCATGGAACACTGCTGACTCGGATTCTCGACTAAACTTCCATCCTTATCTCTAACATATCTGTTAGTTTTTAGAATGTGTTGCCAAGCCAATTTGTTTTACAGACCATTCTATCAAGTGAGGAAAATCCCGGAGGTGTATTAATTGAAATTCAGTTAACGGCGCATCTTGTTTTGGTCTCAGAAACTACCAGCCGTGTGGAGTGTGAGGGTAATCTCACACAGGGAAAATTGCCAGGAAATGAGGAGATGTAAACAAGAGAGTGGGAAAGAAATAAACACAACTCGATCAAGCATCTATAGCCTTAGCTATACTCAATCAAATTACATAAATTAGGATTTGGGGCATGCCAGACCCAAAACCAAGTGATATCAGAGGTATCGGAGATGTGCTATGCATCTTAAAGGGATAGACGTGAATTTCTAATGTTAAGCAATATTTTCTACATTTTTATCAACCTTTCACCAGCTTTTACAAAAGTCTGTTAGCTTCTCCTGCATGTATACATGTTCTTAAAAGGGTAAATTAATATCCAGCTGATTCTTTGGTCTATATCTAGTATTCTGCCAGAGTATCGTCTCTTCAGAATGCCTTACTGCCCTACTGAAGAGACTAGAACCGACTAGACACACACCTTTTCACACTATCTGTCATAACTCCCTCCAGTAAGCCCCTCCCTTCACTTATCCCCACGCCAACGTCAAGGTATCTAGTGCGTCTGCTAACACCCCAAACTTTCCACAGTGTTATTAGACTTGAATAGATTACATTTCTCTTTATGCTGCTTTTAATGCTGAAATCAAGGTGGTATGATGAAGGGAAAAGGGGTTGCTGAAATTCCCCCCACTAATCTAAGTAAGCGTCGGTGTGAAGGCAGTATTGACAGACGTCTCTCTTGGCGCTGCACTCGCCGTCTCAGGCTTTAGACCCAGAAACATTGCTACGCTACCACTGTACAATACCTGGGGGATGGGGGTGGGCTTGCCGCAGCAAACGCTGCTTTCAATGCCTTTGTTGGCGGTAAGGACACCGCTTGGCGGTGGTGGTGGTGGGGGTAAATGAAGTGGCGTGTGACATGCACAGAAGGAGCGATCTCAGGAGCTGAGTGAATATGAAAAATGTATTATGGAACGATAAACACAGATGCCATAAGAGGCTGCCGGATTTTACGTTTACTCTTCTTGTATTATTATTTGTGTGAGTGTTTGCAGCAGGGCCCAATGAAGAAGATTAAGGTTGTGTATGGAGAAGTATTAAGCGAGACAGATGGGATAAAAGAAGGGGAAAAAAAGAAGAATGATTGGATAAGGACAACAAGGAGGTTAACTAAGAAGGCATCGCTATAGTTGATGGAATAAAATAAAGTCTCTGTTCTACATTAGACTTGAGCTCAACAGCAGACCACCATACTCGTCAGTTTAAAGCCCTTGCTAAAGCGTTGACATAGACCCAGACACAGAGAGAGTCTATCATTGCCACATCTATAACATTTACATTAAGATACAGTACATATCAAATAGATGACTAATGGAGATTTGCATAGTCTGCTTAATGTTGCAATATTCAACATTTAGCATCAATACCCTCATCTTAGTGCTCCATATATTTCACTGTTCATATTCTTATAAGCAAATTTATCATGCTCTATCTATAGTTGCTGTTTGACTTCAGCATGTCTAAATATGGAATTCCTGATCCACCGTATCATAGTCTACATTACATGTAGGCTTTCAACCTAGGATGTTTATATCTATATAGTTTAAGTAAAAAAAGAAAGTTGTTGCAAAAACTTAACACTAGATGTAAATTAAATTAAATTTTCACTCCCATATCATGGATTTACATTATTTATATGATATATACTATATAATATATGCATATAAATGATACTTGGAGCCAATCACTATTGTAGTGGCCAGGAGAGGGTGGGACAACCCATCTCAAGAAGTACCATGAGCAGAGCTGCACAGCCAGGAAACAGCCTTCCAAGCTCATGAATAGAGCGTGCTATAGTAAATATTATTAGCATATATAAATAATAATTTAAGAACCAATATTGTGCTTGTGAAACAGTTATCAGTCATAGAAAAAGTTTAAAGTTTTGCTATATGGATATTGCTCTTTCTAAACAAGGACATAAGAAACTGCTGAAACCTTTTAGTCTTGTTTAGGCATACTGTATACTGTAGAAATACTTTCCAATATATTACACCAACATTTTACTTATGAAACAGTTTCTGCATCCAGAATATGTTGTAGTAAACAAACATTTTCAGCATATTTATGGATATATTTACGAATTAATGTTTCAAAAATTATTATTATTATTATTATATGCCCTATCTTAACGTCCGGGGTTGGACTGATGGGCGTCACATCCCCTTTCTCAGTTCAGCCTTGCTGGTGTGTGTCTGACCGGTGGACTTACAGCCGCGTGGGTGTAAGGGCATTTAAGGCTGGAGGGTTCTTTTGTAGGTGTGGGTTATTCTTTGCTGTTTGCTTTCCCAACCAGAGTTTAGCAACTGTTACACACCTGTGTTTAAGATTTACTTTCTGCCGTTTTGTGTGTGTTTTGTGTTTAACGTGTGTGTCCTTGTCTCTGCACTAGCCAACCCTGCATTGTGACACCAATCTTACACCTGGCACAAAGCAGAACAAAACAGCACATTGTTGGTGCATTGCTATCTTGAGAAAGCAGAAAGCACTGGTAAGAGGGCTACAGCCCCATTAAAATAAGTCTGGTGATGTCCCTTCACTATACAGCTACAGTATATACATGCTGTATATATATTTTATTCTGTTTTGTTTAACTTTTTTATATTTTAATTAATCAGAATTGTACTTCTCTAATATAACATACTGTAGCTACTGTTTGTAGCTAGTTATAACATAGCTACTACACCATGATTAATTCCAT
>JAODUE010002648.1:180-11651 GCA_027564755.1 Amblyopsis hoosieri
GGGTTGAAGCAGGGAGACTTCTACAACATGCAGGGCCAGGGAGACAGCATGCAGGGCCCTCCAGGAGCAGGGTTGAAGCAGGGAGACTTCTACAACATGCAGGGCCCTCCAGGACCAGGGGTGGAGCAGGGAGACAACATGCAGGGCCCTCCAGGAGCAGGGTTGAAGCAGGGAGACTTCTACAACATGCAGGGCCAGGGAGACAGCATGCAGGGCCCTCCAGGAGCAGGGTTGAATAGCCCTGCTCTACAGTATACCTGTATGGTATGCCTGTGAAGGGGAAAGGCTGGTGTTGACCTCCAGCTGTGTGTAGTGTTGATTTCCACCAGCAGGGGCAGTGTGTGCTGATGTTGCATGTGTCTCCCCCTGCAGGCGACGGCCTGACGGTGCCGGTGCGGCTGCACCGCTGCCCCTTCTGCCCGTACGCGGCCAAGCAGAAGGGCATCATGAAGCGCCACATCCGCTCCCACACAGGCGAGAGGCCGTTCCCCTGCCCGCTCTGCGGCAAGCGCTTCACGCGCCAGGAGCACCTGCGCAGCCACGCCCTCAGTGTACGCAGCTCTGTTGCCATGGAGACGGGCCGGGGAGGGTAGCGTTAGCGCTAGTGTTGATGTTGATGTAGCATGTAGCATGTAGCATGTAGCATGCATACTATACAAACTGTGTGTGTGTGTGTGTGCAGGTGCACAGACACAACTGGCCAGTCTCGTGCCGCAGCTGCAGGAAGTCGTTCAGTGGAGGGGGCGTGTCCTCGGGCCTGCGGCGCTTCGGCGTGTGTGACGCCTGCAGTCACGCGACCACCATGCCCCTAGACCTCCCCGCTGGCCAATCACAGCCCGGCGGGGGTGGCGACGGCGGAGCGGATTGGGCGAGGTTCATGGACGACGTGGGCGGGGTCGAGGACATGATTGACAGACAACTGGACAAGTCAGAGGGCCTCTAGCCCCCACTGCATGTCAGCCATCTGCAGGTGGCGTGCTAGCTAGCGCTGTGTGTGTTAGCGCAGGGTCAGAGAGACGGCCAATGAAAAGGAGGCTACAGGGCGCGTGCAGCCGCACGGGGAATGTGAGCTGTGTGGTTGCACGAGTTCCACCCGGAACCCTTAAGCAAGTGACCAACAAGTCGGACCCAGACCCATTCGCGCCGGGGTCAAGGGGGTGGGGCTAACAACTAAGCCAAAACTAATTCACTTTATTGTCAAATTGACCAAATATCTACTTGCACGCTGCTAGCTTACCGCTGTGTGCCAGCTGTTAAGTAACTGCTGCTACGGCACAGCCCTGACCCCGTAAATAGAAACACACAGTGGTGCAGACCGCACCACACAACACAGCCCTGACCCCGTAAATAGAAACACACAGTGGTGCAGACCCCCACATCTGTGCTGTGTGGTGCGGAGCTTCTGAGCACTGAAGGGAGAGGTGTAATTTAGCGTTGCCAAGAATGACTTGCCCTGCTATTTAAATGGTGACCTGTAGTCCTGGTTACCTGTAGTCCTGGTGACCTGTAGTCCTGGTTACCTGTAGTCCTGCACCTCCTTTAAACATGCTAGACTTATAGGGGATGTAAGTGGAAACACCATTGTATCCAAGTTGGTGCGTAAACATTATAGATAGATAGATAGATAGATAGATAGATAGATATCTCCCGTCAGATGGGTTGAAGACAAATCATACAATATAGTATGACCTGATGGTATCTTCTATCATACTATATAGTATGACCTGACATGGTATCTTCTATCATACTATATAGTATGACCTGATGGTATCTTCTATCATACTATATAGTATGACCTGACATGGTATCTTCTTATAGTGCAATACCTGCCTCTTCCTCCATTTGCCCTGTGTATGTTTTGCCTGACTGGCCTCCACACACACATCAACATACTGCACGTCTCTCAAGTGTAGATCAAAGCACCAGGCTTGTGTGTCCAGATTTATAGCTGACACTGCCTATCACCTCCCATGATGTGTGCAAGAATGTCTAATACATGTGTTATAGGTCAGAAGTAAGTATATTTACTGAACTACTCGCCACAAGCATATATTTCCTTATATTCACTTAAACCAAACCAAAACAACACATGCTATCTCATATCATAGGCCTATGTGTGCAGAAGTGAACAGGGTGAAATTCGGCTGATCATTTTCACCAGCAGAGGGCGACCCGAGACATTTATCATCCAATAAATAGAAAAATAATATTTGTAGTTATGTGTTAGTTTTTCTCGATTGCTTAAACACAAATATTGCTTCATGTAGCACAAAAAACTAAACCCTTATGTAATTTCCAAAAACACACACTTTTATAATAACCCCCCCCCCCAAAAAAAAAAAATTTCACCTGTTAAAGCAAGTCTAAAATGTAGCGACTGCAATAAGCCCCGCCCCCTTCCACAGAGTGCCCTTTCTTTTGTGTGATTTGAGTATAATGTAAGTTGTATATTTTTGTATTTCCACTTTAATATTGTCCATAGTTCATATATGTATCATGGTACAACAATTATCTTGCTGATGGTACAAGAAGTATGTTATTGACAAGGCACCATTTCAGAAAATTGAATTTTGAACAACTGCTTCTTATAATGGTATGGTTTAAATGTTTATCAGTTTGTGTTCTCTACATGCTGTAGCCCTCCAAGATGTATTGGGTGCATAGTTAAGCCATTATTAGGCTTTGATGTCTTATTTTGTTGGTGTTGGATGATGGGAACAAAGAGGATATAGGCCTAATTGTTTTATACTGAGAGAATACTGAGTGGGATGTCAAATAAGTGTATAACACAAACTACACTAGGCCTATAAGAGTTTAGCCAACCATGACCATAAATAACTAGCCTATTGTTAGATTTTATAGCCTACTTCTTGCTAAAAATAGCCTATGATAAAAGTACATCAAACTACAGTGATGTCCCTGGCAACATCACTGATAATCACCTATTTTTAGAAAACGTTATTAAACATTCAGTAGCTTTTTATAATAGACTTTTTCTTCTGTATTTGACAGAACAGGGTAAAGACAAGACATTTTATTTGAACGGATTGAAAAATTCACAGTTTCCGTCATTTCAGGGTTAACAAACTCACAGTTTTCACTAAACGCGCTTGTTGAAATAGGCAGGTAAAAACTCCAAGCCTCAAACTTGTTACGCCACTAATGTTCTCAGATTATCAGTGACAGGACAACGCATAGGACCTACAGGCACGATCACGTGCTGTGGCGCAGTGGATCCTAACAACACTAAAGTTACAAGACCGGAGACTACGGGGACAAGAGAAAGTAATCTCCATCCCATTAGCACTGCCAAGTTTATTCAGGCTTAGATTCCAGGCAGGATGCAGGTGATGTGTCCCACTCAATATTCAGAACAAGTGTATTTGATTAATAAGTTATATTAAATCCTATATATACTTTATATTGAAAACAAAGGTTGTTAATGCATGCTAGGCATGTAGAGAAGTTTGGTGTGTCAACGTCAATCCATGGAAAAGTTATTGATCATCACAACCGTATTGCATTTTTACCTATTTTCGCAAATAGTACCAAAGCCGTATTGCATAATTGCATATTTTAAAAAGTTTTGTTAAATTTTGTTGTTAATTGTCAATTGTTGTTAAAAATAAAAAGATATACTTTATATATAAACCAAAGGTTGTAAAAGTATGCCAGGCTTGTATAGAATATATCTGAAGCGTTTTGGTATTGCTGTGTCAATCGTTGAATAAGTTATTCATTTTCTAAACTACATGGCTATTGGCGAATATCTGTTGAATATCTGTTGAATGTGAGAATATAAAACCAACTTTACCTCCATCGTTTATAGCCTATTCTGGTGAATCTGAATAAATTACAGTAGCCTACTGAAAGCATGTTTGTCTGTTTCGTTTTGTTACGTATGCAGTATATGACTCGCCAATAGGCCTATCAGGGATCGTATTTCATATCTTCTCTTTAGGTTTGAAATCAGTCTTGATATTGGGAAAGCGCTCAATTATGCTAAATAAATCAACAATTCCTCTTCATTGTTTCCAAAGGCATTAACACTGAAGTAACTAGCTTGTTTTGAAAATGTAATGAGTAGAAAACATATTTTGTGTAACAATGTAAAGAGTAAAAGTAAATAGTTGTCAGAAAAATAGATACTTGAGTAAAGTACAGATACCCGAAATAGCTAGTACTGTAAGTATTTGTACTTTGTAGCATTGGCAGACGCCACAGGAGAGCCGTCCCAAGGTTGAGGAAGCCTGCACTAGTCACGACCACAGACAGTTTGTCTGTGGCTATTGTGCTCATGGGATAATGCTGTTACTGGGGAACGTATACATTACAAAACTTAGTAACAACTTAGTGTAAAAGCTATCAATCACATTGTGGTCGATTGATCTACAGTAGAAATGTTTCTTTCTCAGCCATCCAACGCCAACAAGCCACAAAATGTGGGACTTTATCTAATGGCGTCCTATTAATATCACAGTTGTTCCCCGACACTAAAACTAACAAGGCCAACAGGCTTTGTTTTTTGGAACTTTTACTATTATGGGTGCATGCTTGTCATGTGCTAGCTGTGAATTATGAACAATCTTATTTCCGCATGGTGAAATGTGGATATGAGAGTTTGTTGAGGTGTGATTTTGTTCATCAGCTGATGTCTCAGTCAGGACCAGTTCATCCTGCCTGTCCAGCTTTTTGCTCGTTCACGTGACTTCCTTGTCAGGTGGCACACCGACACACACACACACACACACACACACACACACACCAGCACACGGACCGCGGCAAGGGAACGTCATGGCGTGTTTTCTCCGTTTGCTCTCGTTGCTCGGTGTCTTTTTCGCTCTGGCGGTGCCGCAGGGCTCCGCAACGCGCTACACGCCCGACTGGACCAGTCTGGACGCCCGGCCACTGCCGGAATGGTACGACGAGGCCAAGTTCGGCATCTTCGTCCACTGGGGCGTGTTCTCGGTCCCCGGGTTCGGACAGTTCAGCGAGTGGTTCTGGTATTGGTGGCAGGGGCAGAAGCGCACGCAGGAGGTCCAGTTCATGCAGAAAAACTTTCCACCAGGCTTTAAATATGCGGATTTCGCTACGGACTTCAAGGCAGAGTTTTTCGACGCGAACAGTTGGGCAGACATATTCCAAGCTTCAGGCGCAAAGTAAGAACGTGTATTTTGTTTTCTAGAGTTCTAAACAGAATGATTAGTGTTCCGTCATGTCCAAGCTCCGCCAGTAGAGCACTGGGACCCCGTGTGGGCCCGCTCTGAACCGCTCATCAACTGTTAACTGAGAGCAGATAGACTTACATGGTAGCCTACTGCTAATTCAGTTAGCCTGCGTCTCTTTCTGGTTTATCTGACCTGTGTGTCTCCCTGCCAGGTACATTGTGTTTACGTCGAAGCACCACGATGGCTTCACCAACTGGCCTTCTCCAACCTCCTGGAACTGGAACTCCTTCGATACTGGTCCTCACAGGGATATAGTAGGAGAGTTAGCCTCTGCTATTAAGAAGAGGTGAATATGTAGTAATAATAATAATAATAATAATAATAATAATAATAATAATATAGGACTTTTCATACAAGGTTGCAGCTCAAAGTTCTTTACAGTTTAAGAAAATAAAAAATACATAAATAAAAAAAAATCATACAATTTAAAATAATACAAAAACGTATTGTAATAATAAACATGATATTACAAACTAGATAGTACATGATAAATCGTATAATTATTCACTGGAGTGAATAATTCAAGTTACAAATGTGAGATTATTTCTTAATGAGAACTGACACTACGTGTTTTTTCCTCACAAATGTTTATACCAGGACAATTACACACGTGATTTTAAAGGATTATTGCTCACAGAGATCAAGCATGTGAGGCAATATATTTATTCCACACCAAAACACCTGTAGATTATTACAAACATGTGAGGCTGCTAAATGTATTCCTCACATAAACACCTGTAGATTATTACTTGCTTATCTTATTCCTTACCAAACACATTGGGGGGAAAAGTTACCAGCCAGCGGTAATAGGTACCCAAACATTCTGAATGAAACCTTTTATGAAATGTTTTATATATTGTATATAATATTGATTTATAATAATAAACAAATAGAATATATATAAAAACAAATTAAAATAACATAAAAATAGATTGAGAATAAAATAAAAGTTACAATATATGGATTGTGTATTTGTGTGCGATTTTGTATGTTGTTAAATATTGTATGTATACTGTGTGTGTGTGTGTGTGTGTGTGTGTGTAATGGTAAATGGTGTGTATACAGGGTATATAGAATATACCTATTATGTGTGTATGTATTTGAGTTGTGTGTATATAGTTTACGTGTGTGTGTGTCTTTGTAATGTTGCAAAGATGAAAAAAATGCCATTTTCGTAACCTCTTCAATGTGCAAATCAAAATAAGTCATATGGTCAATAATTTGCTTAGCTTCAATTTTTTCTAAAATCTTATAAACAAAAGGGAGATTCGAGACCGGCCTATAATTATTAAGAATTTCAGGATCACGGCTAGGTTTTCTAAGTAAGGGTTTAATCACAGCTGTTTTAAAAGCTATAGGGACGATACCAGATGAGAGTGATGTATTAATTATATTAAGTATAGAGGGCCCTAAAATTAAAAATAACTAATGATTTTTCCAGGTAGTGGATCAAGTGAACAATTGGTAGGCTTAGCTGTACTTACTAATTCTGAAAAGGTATAAAGGGACACCATATCTAAGTGCACAAGCATGTTCGCACCATTGACCATTTCATCTTCATTTATTTGACTAGAGTGGGTTGATTGGAATTGAGTTGAAACAATAATTTATTCTTGAATTGAGTCAATTTTATTAGTAAAGAGATTATTTTTATTAGTCCTAATTAACATTGAGCAGTATGAAGTTTTTGCTGCCGAAAGGGCTTGTTTGTAATTTAATAAACTATCCTTCCGCCCTTTATAGAATACATTAAGTTTTGTTGAACGCCATTTTCTCTCTAGTTTTCTATTTGTTTGCTTAAGCAAGCGCAACTCAGCTGTAAACCATGGGGTTGGCCTCCTAATTCGCGTTGCTATTTTGAATGGAGCAACCGAGTCTAGAATATTACCAAGAGTTGTATTGAAATTGCAGTTTATCACTAAGCGCTGAAATGGTAGAACTGTCAATATGTTGCCTACAATATCATTTATTATCCTTCTGCACGCATTTGATAGAAATTTTTCTATTTAATTAGGTAGTGGTCAGACAATGCAGAGGTGTATGGTAATACTGCCACATTACAGGCATCTATGTCTTAGACTTAAACAAGGTCAATAGTATTACCATTTGTATGCGTTGATGTATTTTTTTGAGAGAAACCAAAAGTATCAATAATATTAAGAAATTCCTTAGTAAGGGGTTCAGATGCAGAATTAAAATGGATATTAAAATCTACTATGATAAATATATTATCACACACCAGTGTGTGTGTGTAGTGTGCAGCCTAACACCAGTGTGTATACAGTGTGCAGCCTAACACCAGTGTGTTCCCCTGGAAGGTCCATCCACTTCGGCCTGTACCACTCTCTGTACGAGTGGTTCAACCCAATCTTCCTGAGGGACCAGGCGTCGGGCTTCAAGACGCAGGATTTTGTGTTCAAGAAGACCCTGGCAGAGCTAGTGGACCTTGTCACCACCTACCGACCCGAGCTCATCTGGTCCGACGGAGACTGGGCCGCCCCGGACACGTACTGGAACTCCACTGTGTTCCTGGCCTGGCTCTACAACGACAGCCCCGTCAAGGTTATATATAATAATAATAATAATAATAATAATAATAATATGTGTTATTATAATAATATGTAACATATGAGGTGTGTTCCTGGCCTGGCTCTACAACGACAGCCCCGTCAAGGTTACATATAATAATAATAATAATAATAATAATAATAACAATAATAATATTTAACATGAGGTGTGTTCCTGGCCTGGCTCTACAACGACAGCCCCGTCAAGGATATATATAATAATAATAATAATAATAAAAATAATAAGGTGGGTTCCTGATTCCATTCTCGTCAACGTCAGTCATATTTTATATATAATTATAATAATCATAATTTATATGATGATGTTTGGCTCACATAACATCGTAATGGCAATGGCGTCTCCGTGGTAATGGTGTGTGCGCGCTCTGCAGGATGTGATTGTCACCAACGACCGGTGGGGCAACGGCTGCTACTGTAAACATGGTGGCTACTACACCTGCGCCGACCGCTACTCCCCCACTACGCTACCCAGCCACAAGTGGGAGAAGTGCCAGACCATCGACAGCCAGTCCTGGGGTTACCGTAGAAACATGAGGCTTGATGACCTCATGGATCTGCCGTCCATCATAAAGGTCTGTAAGACATGGTTCATGTCTCTATTATATCTCTATAGGACATGTCTCTATTATATCTCTACAGGACATGTCTCTATTATATCTCTATAGGACATGTCTCTATTATATCTCTACAGGACATGGTTATTGTCTATTATATCTCTATAGGACATGTCTCTATTATATCTCTATAGGACATGGTTTATGTCTATGATATCTCTATAGGACATGTCTAAATTATATCTCTACAGGACATGGTTTATGTCTATTATATCTCTATAGGACATGTCTCTATTATATATCTACAGGACATGGTTTATGTCTATTATATCTCTATAGGACATGTCTCTATTATATCTCTACAGGACATGTCTCTATTATATCTCTACAGGACATGGTTATTGTCTATTATATCTCTATAGGACATGGTTTATGTCTATTATATCTCTAGGACATGTCTCTATTATATCTCTATAGGACATGTCTCTATTATATCTCTACAGGGCATGGTTTATGTCTATTATATCTCTAGGACATGTCTCTATTATATCTCTATAGGACATGTCTCTATTATATCTCTATAGGACATGGTTTATGTCTATTATATCTCTAGGACATGTCTCTATTATATCTCTATAGGACATGTCTCTATTATATCTCTACAGGACATGGTTTATGCCTATTATATCTCTATAGGGCATGTCTCTATTATATCTCTATAGGACATGTCTCTGTTATATCTCTACAGGACATGGTTTATGTCTACTATATCTCTATAGGACATGTATATTATATCTCTACAGGACATGGTTTATGTCTATTATATCTCTATAGGACATGTATATTATATCTCTATAGGACATGGTTTATGTATATTATATCTCTATAGGACATGTCTATTATATCTCTATAGGACATGTCTCTATTATATATCTATAGGACATGTCTATTATATCTCTATAGGACATGTCTCTATTATATATATATATAGGACATGTATATTATATCTCTATAGGACATGGTTTATGTATATTATATCTCTAGAGGACATGTCTATTATATATCTATAGGACATGTCTCTATTATATCTCTATAGGACATGTATATTATATCTCTATAGGACATGGTTTATGTATATTATATCTCTATGGAACATGTATATTATATCTCTATAGGACATGGTGTTTGTGGTTTCCATGGGAGGCAACTACCTGCTGAATGTGGGCCCAGCTAGCGATGGGATGATTGCACCGGCGTTTGAGGAGAGGCTGAGGAGCATTGGAGCCTGGCTGAAGATCAATGGAGATGCCATTTATTCCTCCAAGCCCTGGAGGGTGCAGAACGAAACTGTCACTGTCCCTCTCTGGTGAGGACCAGTATACTACTGTAAACCTACCTACTGATATATACAGTACTTACTAGAGGTGTAACGGTTACCGGTTTCACGATAAACCACGGTACAATTCCAGACGTTTAGTATTACCATTCCAAATATGAATTATCATTCAAACCGTGTTGTATTACCACGCTGAACAACTCACGGTAAATAGCTTGACAGCATCACTATAATCATGATATGAAATGTTCACACCGTTTCATCTCTAGTATTACTGTAACCCTACCTGCTGATGAATATAGTACTTACTGTGACCCTATCTGCTGTTATATACAGTACTTACTGTAACCCTACCTGCTGATGAATACAGTACTTACTGTAACCCTACCTGCTGCTATATACAGTACTTACTGTAACCATACCTGCTGCTATATACAGTACTTATTGTAACCCCACCTGCTGCTACAGTAAACAGTGTGTGTGTGTGTGTGTGCAACGTGTGTGTGCAACGTGTGTGTGCAGGTACACGTCTAAGAACAACACTGTGTATGCTATTTTCCTGGCCTGGCCGTCCAAGCAACCCTTCCAACTAACGTCACCCAAGACAACCGCTGCCACCACAGTAAGAATGCTAACACAACACACTCGTGTAGCATTTATGTAGCTGTATGTAGCTAACACAACACACTCATGTAGCATTTATGTAACTGTATGTAGCTAACACAACACACTCATGTAGCATTTATGTAGCTGTATGTAGCTAACACAACACACTCATGTAGCATTTATGTAACTGTATGTAGCTAACACAACACACTCATGTAGCATTTATGTAGCTGTATGTAGCTAACACAACACAGTCATGTAGCTGTATTTAGCTAATATAACACAGTAATGTAGCGTACATGTAGCTGCGTGTAGCTAACACAACACACTCATGTAGCGTACATGTAGCTGTGTGTAGCTAACACAACACACTCATGTAGCGTACATGTAGCTGTGTGTAGCTAACACAACAAGTGCTGTGTGTGTGTGCAGGTCGTTCTGCTGGACAATCCCAGTGTCCCCCTGCACTGGAAACCAGTGAGCGCAGCGGGGGGCTTGTGGATCAACCTACCCGCAATGCCCGACTCCCCGGCTAAGGTGTGGACCCTGAAGATGGAGGGAGTCGCCTGAGACGACTCTGTTGCCGTGGTGACGCCTGTCATCAAGCCCCCATACAGCTCAGGGATCAATATGTCATGTTTACTACTTCACAATCAGCAGGGAATCACTTTGTCTTCTTCTATTGTCCTTAATCAGAGCAGGTGTTCAGCTACAACCCTGCCACCTGGGGAAGTGGGGGTCCATCACTGTGTGGTTCCTGGCACTGTCTGTCCTCAACTGGGGACAGTTAGCAGGTCCTTCCAGGTAGTCCTGGTTGTGCCAGTATAATAATAATAATAATAATAGACTTTATTTGTATGCACAATCGTGCTTCACAGGAGAAAATACAGAAATAAACATAAGAATTATAAATTGGTTAAAATAATAAAATTATAATAGGAAATAGATAAAATGATAGTTGGTGGCGTTTAACATGGTTCTGTAGATCTATATCTATCTAGATCAGGGGTCCCCAACCCTGGTCCTGGAGAGCTACTGCCCTGCACGTTTTAGATGTCTCCCTGCTCCAACACACCTGATTTTAATGAATGACTCGTTATCAGTCTCTGCAGAAGCCACTTGATTTGAGTCAGGTGTGTTGGAGCAGGGAGACATCTAA
>JAODUE010002649.1:0-11650 GCA_027564755.1 Amblyopsis hoosieri
GTTTTCCTGTCTTTAAAAGTAGCCACACTAAAAAAAAGTATCCCCCCACCCCACACACACACACACACACACACACACACACTCCCCTTCCCCTCCATTTCCTTTTTTCTTTACAGTATGTCTCCCCTGCTGGCATCTGCTATCATTTTCCGTTTCTCTCCAGTGCTATCTCTGCTAGTCCTCTGCCCCTGAAAGGACCTTCTTATCACCTCCCCCCCCGAATGAATAGCCTCCAAGCTCATTTGTGAACAATCAGTGTCGTCGGTACACAAAAGAGCACACAAAGCTACTCCATTCCTCTCCGGAAAGTTCTCGGATGAGGCAATTACTGGCGAGGAGATTGGAGCAGCGCCAGCACAGATGTGAAGCAAATGTGAAGGAAAGACGGTGGGGAGAGAAGGGGTAAGCGGAGACAAGAGGACGAGTGAGAGGGGTCCGAGAGACTTGACGCCCGATAAGACTTCATGAATATTATTTCCATTAACAATAAGTGGGAATTAAATATTCATGAGTCAGGTAGGGGCCAATCCACCCCCTAACAATCGGTTCACTGGTCTTCTTCATTTAGAAATAAATAAATATGGTGACAAATTTCCACAAAAAGCATGATAATAATGTATAAACTGTCCTATTTTTTGTCTTAGGAAGTTTTGAGTGGGATGCATTTTGAATATTGTAGCTACAGAGGGTTTTGATGGCCGTCAAGGCCTGCAAGTCAAATGATCAAATCACTGCATAACCTTTTAACAAGCCTGCGTATTTATCTGTGTTGTCATTTCAATATGGCACGCCAAGTCGCGTCCATGGCTATGGGGGCCTTCTATTGCACATGGCAAGCAACTTTAGTAAGAGGAGGTGCTCCAAATATATCATGACATCACTCTTATTTTATATGCATTTTAAAAAGGTTTTGCTTCATTTTGTTAACTTTTTGACCATTTATGGATATCACATGCATTTTTATACTGCAAAGCACATTGTTAACTATGTTGTGCAACAACATACACACAACATCTACAGTTATTACATTACAAAAAAAACACATTTAAACCTCTAAAATGAACATCAATAATATGTGGATCTACTGCATGTGTGCAAAACATCCAGTAATACAATAACATACAGTGTGCAAGTGTCACAAACATAGATACATGCATATTGCCTGAGCAGATTTGATTATTTTGCCTCCAGCAACCATAAAATCTATTTGCTGAGAGGACCTATTTTTCGTTCCTTATCATTATCATCATTATCATCATTCTGTGTTTGGACGTGAATTAGACACAACAAACACATGCACTCAACGCTCTGCCACCTCTTACTATTAAGCCACACTGCAATCAGTGGTGTAATGTGGAAATGCAGACAAGCATATTAGATATACATCCATATTACATGACCACCAGGGCCCTCTGAATAGAAGATACAAGGGTATAGCTACTACTACTGGCACTACTAATACCACTAGTATAAAACATTGCTGTTAGCTACTATGTTATTGCTACCACTGTATCAATGTGTCACTGCTGCTATGATTAAAACTAACTGTGTCTGGCAGGCCTATAGCTGTCACACAGTAGATCAGCACCATGGACAGAGGTCCGGCAGGCAGAGCGCTTCAAATGCAAAGCATTCTTTTTGAATGCAGATGTGTGGTGTTTGATATGTGACCACAGTCCTGCCCTTAGATATACATATACAGCTGTGGGGGATTAATAGACTACTGCATCATTTTCTCTGGATTTACACACATAATAGTAATTATTTAATATATATATATACTGTACATTTTTATATTTATATAATGTAGTAGTATAATGATACGTTTGTTACATTTTTACATTTACAGTGTATTTGCATTACTATATTTAAAAATAATTTGCAGTGGTCTCTTAATTTTTTCCAGAGCTGTATACAGTATACTGTAAATTTACAGTATCATGTTAACGTTTATATTTTCTGCATAATGAATGCCAACAGTAATTGTGTCCTACATGTGTGAATAGGAAATTGTGTATTTTAATTTGAATAAGGTGTATGTGCTGACTGCACACAGGTGCAACAAAGCAGTGATTCAGAGAGATGTCAATCAAATCAGTTGTGCACACGCCAAAGGATATAATAGGAGGTCTAAATAGACAAAATAACGAGGAAATTATCATTTTTGAGTAGGTGTCACTCCATTATGCGGCCTTTCATGGATACACTAGATGTTTAAACCATGCCAGGCGTAATGTGTGCGCCAGCCAGGCTTAGAACTGTTACAGGCATGATAAAAGGGTTTTCTGTCATCTAAACCAGGCATTTTGTGCCAGTATGCTGCATTTGATGAATCAATCATTTATAAAAGGGTCATAGCCTGTGAATACAATAAGGATGTAATATGATATGTCTTTCTTTGACATGATTGCTGTGATGAAGCCACTTTAACCATCAGGGAGTCCAAACAGCAAGATTGGGAACAAAAAGGCAGATATTCTGATGATATCATAATGGCACCGGTTTACTGGCTACCACTGTGCCTCGCAGCAAGGAGGTTCTGGAACCATTCAGCGGCACAACACTAATTATCCTCACAGGGACAGAAAATAATCTTTATTTATAAATGTTTTCCACATTAGTTTGCAAAGCTCACTTAACCTATACATTTAATAAACATTGTATTTTGTCTTTGCATATGACCATGGCTGGGTTTGAAAACATACATGATTCTAAATGTAGGCATACGTATTAATACTCTGAAGGAGACAGAAGCTTATGTATTTGGCAATGCTGTTGCTACAGTAATACTACTAGTAGATATAGAGACTGTAATATGTTTAAACAGTATATGCGCTATATACCGCATGATTCACAATAAATAAATGAATAAATAAATAAACCGCGTCATCAGGGATGTATGTGTGCATTGTACATCAGTACTGTGTAATTAATACTTTTCTAGTATTATAGGAGTGATATTGTTCGTACCCTGAACTCAATATTGAACGCTGTGTTTTGCACCCTATTAGTACGTAGTATACATAATTCAAACACATCACGTCAAGGTTAAACTCTCTCATCTGCTCCCTTTTAACTGCTTTTCTTCTCTCTGTTGTCCCGCGTTGAAATGTAACTTGTCCCCAGGATTACATCATCAAAAATATATTAGCATCTTCAACACACTAATGCACATAAACCTGCTAAAATGTTATTTCAGTAAGTATCTGTGTATTTAAGCATTTGAGAAAGATACAGGACAAAAAATATAGGTGAAGCACAAAAAATTAAAAATAAAAACAAAACATTTAATTATTCAGGATCACTGTTATTTATTAAAACAAAGAAAGCAACAAAACAGCCAACTGCCTCTCACGGTCTACATTGCGTTCATCTCAACTCCATTGAGACTCTACATGATGTTTAAGGTGTGCTTTTATCAAAGCCCATGAATAGAAAACGGCACTTGGCCACAACTGGTAAAAACTAGAATGTTACAACTTTAAAAAATGTTCACAACCCATGTCTTCCAAGCTCTCATGGGTGCTTTTTTTGCAGAACTACTAGCCTAAACAGAAAGCGTTATAAGCGACTATAAAGACCTGCTGCAAAACACACCAGCTCAAACCATGTCACCACGACTGGGCCTACTACTGTACTACTACTGTACTACTACTGTACTACTAAACTCTAGTTGAGCACTTTGTTCTGGGCAACCGTTGGCTAAACATGGTGACTCATACAGGGCATCTATTGACTAGAGCGCTTTAAAAAAAAAAACAACACTGTTGCCATTTCTTACATGTTCACCAGGCAGACCATTTCAGGCAAGACATGGGATGGGGGCAACATATCTGAAGAGTTCACCCCCCCCCCGTTCTTGTCTCTCCTCTATCCATTACAGCTGATCTGGCACTACAGGCAATTCATATGTTAGCTTGCTGTCTCCCCATCACAGCTCTGCTTCATGAGAGGCGCTGATCTTTACCCACTTGCCTGCCAGAGGTGAAAAGCAAGTGTGTAATGCATAGTGTGTGTGTGTGTGTGTGCGTGCGCGTGCACATGCAGGTCATGTAAGTTGCTAGACATATTGCATGTATTTCCACATATAACGCGATGTGCCATCTGCTAAGCGAGCAGATGTGCACGTGTTATGGATTCAGGTGGGGCAGTGCAGTTGTTCATCAAAGTGTGACAAACATTCATGCCACCTGCCGCATTTAGAGCGTGTGTGTGTGTTGTGTGTGTGTGTGGGTCCCACATCGAACACTAATGACTTATCATGGAAACCAAAACATAGCCGACACAGAGAACCAATGTGATGAACCAGGAACGTGATAAACGTGCACTTTCAGTTGCCTGTTGTCGAACGTGCAATTGACCTCTGTTTCCTTGAAATTATTTCATCAGGTCAAAGACATGTATTGGATATATGTACTGTATCTGCCTCTGCGTGTCATCTCTGTGGGGCCTGCATGCAAAGAGTCAAAAGGGTTTTATCTAAGCTATTTATCTTGTTGTGGCACGTCTATTTTACTGTAGATATAGCATTGAAAGGAAAACGCATCCGTGGAACTTTTGTAATGAAAGTATTTCTTAATTGAATTAGTTACATCACAAACAACAAGTAATAGAAGTGACATTACAAAGGCACAGCAAATTAGCAGAAGATTAACAAAATTAATAAAAAGTCAATAAAATATATATTTGAAACTACTAAAACTACTTACCAATGTGTTCTTCCGTGTTATGACAACATGACCTAAAATGTCTATGTTGTAAGGACTTAAAAAGCCTTTCTTATGCTGTTGTTCGTGTGACTGCAGTATTTAACTGCCATTGCAACAAGGGTTCATATTGGAGTCAATGGCTATTAACACAAATCCTTAATTTTCTTATTTTAGTGATATTTATTTCAGGGTTAGAAATTTAATCAGTGTAATAATCTTCGCAGGAATAAATTAAAAAAGGCATTTGTGCTGCAATAATGTGTTGATCTCTGATCTTGAACCACATATCTGCTGTGTGTATTATTTATTTTACTGAATAAGGGTGCTCTATTAATTCATACAGTCATTGGCTTAGGGTCCTACAACCTGCAATAAATACCCTGTGTTCCTGGCTCTCGCAGCATGGGGTTTATTCAATACCCACCCTGAGCTTATGTAAATTGACAATCTGTTTAGCTCCACGTTAAATGCGGTGTCACCTTGAGGCGGGAATCATCCCATTGCCCTCTTGTGATTTACATTGCATTCCCCCTGACAAGTACATGTGTGTTTGTGTGCGTCAAAATACATAAATGTCACGTAGACGGGAAGGCAGACAAAAAGATTACACAGGTTTTGTACACCTAAAGCTACTTGCATTGTAGGGCAAAGATAACAAACGCATGGCATTTACGTTATACAGTATATGTTAAGTCATTTATTTAATTTAACAATTTCCTTTGAATATAACTCAAAATGCAGGTGATGCATAGAGTGATATGTTTCTTTCACAAGGAGGAACAGGTAACACAAACTGTAAACACACACGCGCGCACACACACACACGCTCGCACTTGTATGAAAATGTAAAAGCTGTGAGCATGCCCTGGGCCTATCATTATATGGTAAAACATGTAAATAACCCTGCCGTCTCCCTGCCTTTGATGTCGTTGGCTGGAAGTAAACACATCTTAGCTAGCGGTCGATAGCATTTCTCACCTGTTAGGGGCCCATAAGTACTTGGAAGAGCTGGCAGCACAAAGCCATTTTTCTTCATTTGAGACATTGATCCAAAGTCATGTGTCTCTCTACTTTCTTCTAACCCCCACACCCCCCCTTCCTTTCTTCTCTCTAAAGCTGTCTGTCAACCCCTTCTCTCACTCCACTATGCTGTCTGGCCCTCGTACAATCATTCGACCTCTCTCTCTCTCTCTCCCTTCCTCACTCTGAAGGTTCTGTGGCCAATATGTCGTCTCTGAGGGCAGACCAATGAAAGGAGGGAGTGACAGCGTACGAGGACCACACACGAAGTGTGTCCTAATTAAGTTCTCATCCGTGTGAATTCATTGGGGTCTCGTTATAGGAGCGCGCCAGACAGACAATCCTGCCTCGGCCCGGGGAGAAAGCTGCCAGCTGCTACCACAAGAAATCCATTAATTGATTTAGGAGGCACATCTCTGTTGTGGACGCACAACGGTGTTTGTGGAGAAATTCGCTTCAACATATTTCGCAAAATGCCACCCACATCAATTGGGCGACAGTTGGATTAGGTGGGCTATCTGTTATGGGGGCGAGTCACTGTGTGGTGAAAATATAATGGCTACGTTGTCAACTAAATCAAAAAATACAATAAAATATTAAGTTGTTTTAAGATACACAGTATTTGGAGGAGTAGGCCATTTAATTTGGCTAAACTAACAAAAAGACCCCCTCCCCCCCATCTCCCCCCCAAACATCAAATTGGGACAACACACCATCTGAAACAATCTATGGAGGATGTTAGCATACTATATACAAAGACATAAGTTTGCTTTACATCAGCTCATCACTCAAGCAATGGAAATCACCTCTATTGCATTAGCTCACAATGAAACAAGGCTGATTGCAATGCCAACATGTTCCTGCTGAGCTCCAGACACAGGCCAAAGGCCCAGAGCTATCCATCTGAAAAACAAGCTTTGTTGTTGATGTTCTCGCTGCTCCCCAATTTAGTATCGTAATCTAATGTTGACGGGCAAACACAATCATTCTGGGCACTAAAATATTACTAAAAGTGCTTTGAATACAAACTCAGTTATGAAAAGTCTACCCAACCACTAGTTTTTTTTATATAAAATAGATGGCATTGCCAAGCTTCATTCAACTGGTTTATTTAATTTTCTCTATTAGGATATTATACAGTATTACTTAAATACTGTAATCTCTGTCGCTTTAAATTCTTCATTTGTGTTGAACAAATATTCTTGCATACATTTAAAATACTTCCTCGCTTCAATGCGTACACCAAGAAGGTATGAAACTGTCCGAAGTTCTTTGATGTTTGAGAGGCTCCAGCTTGTCAGTAATGCATTAGTGTCTGGGCCATTAGGAGGTGTCTAATCTCAGACATTTGTGAAATTACCAGTGACGGCTGTATGCAATTGAAGGACTGGCTCATCGATCCAATTAAATAAGTAATTGGCTGTGAAAGGAGAAAGTAGCAAAACACATTAGCTTTGGTCAGTATAGTCAGCAGGGCTCTAAGTCTCTGAGGAGTGTTATTGATCCCATAAAAGGTCAAACATGTCCACAGAAATGTTGGCCCAGGTTTACACACATACATACGCATATAGAGGCCAAAACACAACTGTTGATAGATCTCCATATATCCAGGTTTCACAGTGGTCTGTGTTAATGATCCACAGAAACTTTTCAACTCAGTTTGAAACCTGACTGGGGCTGTAAAGTTATGAGGTTTTGAGCGTGAGGATGATTTCCCACAGGAAATGTGGGAAAAATAAAAGAATAACAATCACAGATGAGAATGGAATATTTTCTCAGATTAAATGTCCCTATTAAATCCATCAACATCTAGATCAACTAACTGAATGTGTGCTTGTGATATTTAGTCTTTTGGTGAAAGCATGGCATCAGACTGGGTATACAATTACCCTGGCCAAAAACAGTTAAGATATTCAACTCATAACTGCCCTCACATTGTCAAGTTGAACAACTTTCAGTTCAACACAAAGGTAATATTTAACCTCTTTGATATTAGAGGGCCATCTCCAGTGTTCCAAACAACCATTATTATGCCAACCACCCACTGCTCAGCACCCATAGTCTGCCTGCCTCGTGTTTCACCCCTAAACGACCGGTCAGTCTCTTTGAAGTAAAGTCAAAGGCAAATATGAAAGCAGCGTGCGCCCTCTACGAACAGAACAGAACACCCCATGTGGGTATTCCCTGGTCTCCGTCTGCCTCAGGCCTCTATGGCACAGCACCGACAGTTGCCGGGGTTTAAGCCTTATCCAGGAGGCAGACAAAGTGAAAGAGCAAGATAGAGTGATTATCTCTTTGTGCTTTGAAGACGTTGCAGGTGAAAATGACAAAACAAGCGCTCGCCTATTACCAGCAAGCTGTCGCGACGTGAATACTAACGTGGCTGCAATTAAAGGCTCAAAACATACCTTGATTGTGTCAGAGTGATTGTTGGCTCAGGTATCAAATGTGATAGGCAGTTTGTCTCTCAAATAGCAACAGGTTAAGGGGATAAAAACGACATCCTCAACAATGCAAGGCGGATCGTCTGGGGACAAGTGCTGAATGAAACAGTCAAGGTGGCAACCAGCTGAGATAATAGCTCTATTGTAGTGAGCTGGCTTAGTCAATATCTCACTCTAATTTCCATGCAATCATTCACAAATAACTGCCGTTTGTGTCAACACTTGAAAAGCAGATTTTTCTTCAGAGCTGGAGCAATTCTGTACAATATAAAGTCATATCCATGATGGTCATAGTAGTAGGCATACCTCATTATAATGTTAGGTACAAACAATGTTTTAAATTGTCAATTTTGCTGTCTGAATGCATTACAGATAATAGGAATACTTTTTTTTCCTCCAAATATGTTGGAGCAACATGCATGTTTTAGCATCACGCAGCATTTTAACATGAAACAGTCAGAAAACTTTAAATGCACTGGCTCCTCCGGTTGTAACCCAGCCAGGTATACTCTTGTTTTAGGTTATGAGATACACATTGCATCCTCCCGTGTATCAATTTCCCATGCAAATGGATTCCAATGCAGACTTGATGTTATGTTTAACAAAAAAGGTGGATTGCATGGGAATCTTTAACCTGTTGAATATAAATCCAGTATGCTTAAAATGGTTACACCTATAACATATACTTTATGCTAATGTATGTGTATGCTAATTCCATTTTTATTTTCTGGAGAAAGTTAGTCGATATTTGAACTAGGATATTGTGGACAACTGTGTTAAAGTCCCTATTTACGGAGCCAGGGCTGTGTAGAAGTACCGCAGTAATTTTTCCAAGCATTCATCACGCAGAGAACAGTAGCATAGTCAGGAGATGTATGGTAAATTTGACCTTTATACCTTTACCAAAGCCTATTGGTAGAACCAACAATGTGGTGTGTTCTCTCCACAGAAAGAATGCATCATAAAACAATACCACCGGCTTTTCTGTAAGGTGACTTTTATTAAAATGAAATAAAACCCTCCTCAATAATAAAATTGACTTTGCATAATTACAGTCACCACACGAGCTATGAGAATGAAGATGTATTTTTTTGTTAATGTAGTGATGCTTATACTAAATTTAATAAAATCAGCAAAAGAAATAGGCTTCAATCTCCATACAGGTTTAAGTGCATTCAATATATAGATATAGGAAAATAACATTTAACCCCAAAAGAGAGAGAATAATGAAAAACATACATAAATAACAGAAAATGGAACACAAATTGTGGAAAACTAAAAACTAAACAAAAAACACCTATATACAGTTTGAGGCTTCAAATTTCAAACCAGATGTGTTATCAAAAGGCAAGAAATACCCACAAATATAACAAAAGAAAACAGGTCAAACCTTATACAACAGCTTTATAAAAGCTGAATACACACAAGCTGACCTTGACACAGAAAATACTCGAATTGGTTAATTAGAAAAATGTGATATTGAGTCTATTCCACTACCATCAAATATAATATGAAATGCCAGTGACTGCTAAGACCTCTAAATATGGTCAGTTAATGGGGTAAAAATAGAGGTGTAACAATGGGCTACAAACACATTCAAAAGGTGTGAAAACCACACACAAAGTAAATACCAACATTAAGAGCAGCGCGTCTTTCACACGTACAATTGGCTTCTGTGGCTTTGTTTTTTGCTGATGCGCCAGTCGCAATATGGAACGTTTCCCTACTGGCGTTTTAATTAACTGACAAGCAGCATTTGGACGGTCAGACATCCTCATTCAAATCCAAGAGTCCAACCTATTCCCAACCTATTCCCATGGCCTATAGTCAGCACTGCGGCTAGCTGCAACGAGCAATTCAAAGAATCGCCTAGGGAAACATGTCCTTCCAAAACGTTACATATGCCTGGCAAAGAACACCATCAAAAACCCTCTATGCCAAAATGACCCTTTAAGCAATAAATACAGCAGGCTTAGCATCCTTCATTAGTGTTAATTAAAGCGTTCTTAGCGCTAAATATTGTGCAGTACCTTATACAGTGGATGTGGTTAGTAGCAATAGAGCCAGTGACACTATTCATTTAGGCAGGATGAACTGTTGTGTTGACAATTGTGATCGATTGCAATTCAGCACCAGGGATTTATATCATAAAGATGCATTACATGGTGATGGTCTGGTTGTTGCTGCAGCTCAATAATCATCCTCTTTATCTATGGTCACTGCTACCGCGCACACACACACGCGCGCACACACAGATGTATAAAACGACACGCTGACATACGGCTGGCTTTCATGGATTATTAAACTAGAGTCAAATACCAAAACATCACGTAATGCCATCTGTGCAGAGCTCCGATGCAGACAAACAAGCGGGCGCCCGTCAACATGGCAGCCCACCGTGACCGGGGCAATACGAAGGAAGCCGCTTCCTGACGGCGCACTTCAGAAGAGGTGCGTGCTGGATCTACTGAACGTGTGATATTTCCTCTCGAACAGCGATGGCAGGTTGACCATAGAGGGGGAATGGTGGGCCTGGGGAGAGACAACGAGAGAGAGAGAGAGAGAGGGTAAAATGAACCAGAAGAACAAGGTGTGAGAGGGGGTGGCGGGGGGGGAAACAAAACCAACAAAAAGTGCAACCAGCGATCCATGGATGCATCCATCGTAACCCGACTGTGTTCCCAAACACCTTCAACCCCCGCCCTCAGCCCCGGAGCAGCAAGTGAAAGTCCAGGTGTCATTGTGAGGAAGGGCTATTTATCGTTTTACGTGCCCACTCGCAGTTTACTCAACCATTCGACACAGCTCCCTGCCAACTTCCCTAAGAGGCTTGCGAGGTGCGCTGTTAAAAGCCTGCACCGCAAGATGGACTGTCGCAAAGGCTTTTCTAGCAAACCGCTTGGAAATGTGCGCGTGTGTGTGTGTGTGTAAAAGACAAAAGGGTTGACATTCGAGTGCGCTGCTCTCAGTTTTAATTATCCAGAAAAGCAAGACGACAAACATTCCTCCGAGTGCCTATTTGCTCTCCGAGCCAAAGGGCTCTGTAACGGCAGCAGCTACAGTGGCCAGCTATAGCTGCCTTGCACCTGGCCTTTGCCAGTGCGGGCACGCGCACACGAGAGCTCTCTCTCTCTCTCTCCAGCAGCACCAGCATCTCTCCTCTCTTGTTGCAGCAGGCGATTGAGGACAACAAATGGAGGCCTTGATTAGATATTACCTAGGGGGTGCTGCTGCACAGGCCTGGATAGGGATTGGGGGAAGAGGAGGGGGGGTAGACTGAATAAACAGATTAACACGCCACGTGCAGGTTCAAGGGCAACGCTGGTTTGAATACAAAATCTGCCTGACACTTATTACGGTGTCTGCTGCGGGGACAAGCCAGTCGTTTCAGGTAGCTCACGGACGGACACACACACACACACACACACACACACACACACACACACACACACACACACACACACACACACACACACA
>JAODUE010002650.1:0-11649 GCA_027564755.1 Amblyopsis hoosieri
GGGTTCATTAAATAACCATTTAATGAAAAGGTTCTTTAAAGAACCATGGTCTGAAAGGTTCTTCATGGAACCAAAAAAGGTTCTTCTATGGCATCACTCTGAAGAACCATTTTCAGTTCCAGTTGGCACCTTTTTTTCTGTGTATGATGATATTATGATGCAATTGTTCTTTAGAATATTGTTTGCTTATAATTGCTGGTATATGAGCTGTCCAACTACAGACGAATGTAATACATGTAAGTCGCTTTGGATAAAAGCGTCTGCCAAATGCCGTAAATGTAATCTCTACCTCATATATGCAGCTCCCACACACTACCTTCTGACACTTGTGTCATTTGTTTTGTTTTGCTTGCAGTTTTTCTGCACTTGGCACTGCTTTCTTCACACCTGCTTCTGCCTAGGACTTGGCTCTCGCATCATCAGTTGTGTGGCTTTTGCTTTCATTTGGTTGGAGCAAAGTTCATCAGTTGCATTATGAAGTTTCATTGTGATATCCTCTCATTGGTGCATTTCATGAACAGGATAGTAGCATTTATCGCAGCCAGGTGAAGGATAGTATAAAACACATTCACTGGCCATCTACTTCTGGGTGCTTTCGCTGAGTATTTCCTTTAATTTATTTGATCTAGCACATCTACTCCGGCCTTGGTTCTGTTGTAGTATGTGATTGTCTCTGGTTTAGCCTTTTGACCACTTGTGATGGCAACAGCTGTGTGGACAGTGCTGAGAATACAGAATTGTTTTCTTGCTTTGCATTGATAGACTGTTATCGTTGCATTATCACTTTTCAGATAATCTGTTGCCTTTGCTCCTTTACACATGGGGGGAGCTCGTCTGCTCTTGTTTACTGTACCAAGCAGGCTGGTTTTCTTGGCTTGTTGTGCCTTGGCCAGTTCAAGGCAAGTTAAAAAGTTATCAGTGGTTTGCTCCTTCCATTCCCTTAGGTAAGGCTTAACCATGTCCACCACCACACGCTCTCCTAGTCGCTGACCTGGCCTCCGCGTCTCATCTTTGCCCAGATATGGCGCACCGTTCACCATGTATTTGTTATCGACGTCAGCAGCGAGCCAGAACTTTATTCCAAATGTATCAGGTTTGCATGCTATATACTGGATGAAGCTGCACCTTGCTTTTGTTGGGTAGAGCTGCTCATCAACAGTTATCTTGGCACCGGGCTTGTAGCAAGCTATGCCATTCTCGACGAATCTCTCCCAAACATCGGTCATCTGGGCCAACTTGTTATCTTGCAAGCGTCTGGTCTCTTTGTGGTTGGCAAAGCAGAAAAAGCTGATGATTCAGCACTGTTGCCAAAAAAATATAGCCTAATCCGTTTTATTATTATTATAATCAATTTGATCAGGGCTAATTGCTCAGCTTTCGATGCAAAGGAGCAGCGGCTGTACTCCGAGTTCCTCACAGATAGCCATAGCTACCCTATCTCTAAGGAAGGCACCTGCTGGCACCCTCCTGAGAAAACCCATTTTGTCCGCTTGTACCCGTGATCTAGTTATTTTGTCAATGACCAACACTTCATGACCATAGGTCCATAGGCCTTTGGTCTGGTATGGGTTGGTCTGGTATTGGTATGGGTTTTCTCAGGAGGGTGGCAGCAGGTGCCTTCCTTAGAGATACGGTGAGAATCTCGGAGTAGCCGCTGCTCCTTGCGTGTCAAAAGGAGCCAGTTGAGGATGTACGAGCATCTGGTAAGGATGCCCCCTGGGCGCCTTTCTAAGGAGGTGTTCCAAGCACGTCCGGCTGGGAGGAGGCCTCGGGAAAGACCCAGGACAAGGTGGGTTCGCCATGGAGCCCACCTTGTCCTGGGTCTTTCTTGCTGGCTAGCCACCAGCGCTAGCCAGCAAGCCCTCTCTCTGGGCCTGGCTCCAGATGGGGGCCCTGGGCTTTCTCCAAGCTTTCTTTTTTGATTGTCTATGAAGGGTCTTTTGAACCATTTTAAGAGAGGCTAACTAACTATTCTGGCCCATCCCGAGACCACTGCCTTGGGAGACCCTACAAGGAGCACAACACTTCAAACAACACAGCTCTTAGGATCATAGGGACACACAAACCTCTCCACCACGATAAGGTGATGGTTCCCGGAGCCCATTGCAAAAGAATAAATTACAGTAATGTGAGTAATTGTAATGTGTTACTTTCCACCTCTGCACATTACATATTGTTATATATTGTGCAACAAGTTACACAGCTTGTAGACTAATTGTTATAAAGTAGTTAACTGTATTTTCAAGAGGCATTATTCAAATTTGTCAAACATAAATGCAGTTCTAAGGATGAAAAAGTACCTTTTTCTGCAGCTGCAAACAATTTCATCAAGTGGGCGACAGTTATTTACTTACAGTATTTAGTTTCTTTAAACATCAAAATGTTTATGAAATATAGTATAGAAAAATGAAATGTAGTATTCATAAACTACAGTACTCACATGCCTCATCTCTCTCTCTCTCTCAATTGCATCCATGTACATCCCACATCATACGCACAGCAAACTCTGGCACCTTCTATTGGCCTTCTCATGTATGTATTCACTGCATGCTGCAAATTGATGCAATGTCAAACCTATACAAATAACAGTGTAAACATCTGAATATTTCCCACCACTGTTATCCAGTACAGGAGCAGATCAAGGGGTCTTGTGCTCTGCTCCTGGTTTTACCAGGGCTTGGGAAGACCAATATCAATACTAATAGTAATTAGTAGTATCAGAAAAACATTATCCTATTCCGCTTTAATAGAACATTTGTAATGGGCTTAATGGTTAGGAACTTAGACAAGAAAAAAAGTTGCAAAAGAGGGGGGGGGGGGGAAGTCTTACTGCGGTAAATGCGGTTCCACCCTGAACTGTGGTCAATGCAAAAAAGATCCATCACAGAGCTCCCTGGGGAAGATTCAGAAGTCTCAATAGAAATTAGCAGGATACTATTGGGCAGATATAGATCTCTGGGCACCAGCGCTGTATTAGTTGGGTGGGTGGCAGGGCTACAAGAAGGGGTAGGTACCATCGGCTTAATGAGATTGCAGATCACTTCTATTGGAATGTGTCTGTCTGAAGAAGTGTGTATGTTTGCTTTTTGTGTGAGAATATACTGTATGTACTTATACTGCTTGGTCTGGCTAATATATTTTTAACTGATGAGTTATTAAAAAAACATTCACCCCCATACAGTCATGAATGGCAGGACTAGCTATACCAGACCAAAACCGTTTTGTGTAAAATTTGCACTTTAACATAGGAGTCTATTGGGATTGACTCCCTTTTGCAGCCAGCCTCAAGTGGCGATTCGATGAACTGCAGGGATTGGCACTTCCACTTTTTAATCATTTCTCAGCACTGGAGGTTCCCACTTGGTGCAGTCTTGTGATGGTGTATGCATTTGTGTGAATGCATGTGCATATATGCATACTCGGCATGTCATGTGGACAATAGTGAGGTTTCCTTTCAGTTGCTTTTATGGTAATTTTGAGTTTGCGCATAAGAACATGGAACATGGAAATGTGATTGGCTTAGGAGGATATGTTTGATAAAGGCTGATGGTTTGAATAAATGATGAAGTAGCGACAAGTCTGTGCACAGAAAACAAAATGTATGCAACCTGGCGCCCATATAAACAAGATTGTACAAAATATGATACATTCCATATTAGATGCAATGAAATACTAATCATATGCTGTTCGCCAAAGGCTTGAAAAAGCTGCGTCGGCTTTGACAAAAAAATCTATTCATAGCTAGTCTCCAAGAGGCAGATAGATGTAGCAGGCTACATGGTTTTATTATTTATTACACTAAAATAAATGTCTTCTTATTATTTTGTTCTTGGTGGACAGTTAAGTCAAGTTTATATATATACTGTATATATATATATATATATATATAGCTCTTGAACACATTGCAGTATTTACAGCCTACATTTCACTTGGAAACAAACAACAGCCCCTTAACCTACTCCTCCCCCCGGGCAAGGAAAAACTTCTATTAAAAACCCCATGGGAACAAAGGAAGATATCTTGGGAAGGGAGCACAGAGGGAGAAATCCACCTCTCCTCGACGGTTAAGGACGGTTAAGATGCAATAAATGTAGATAGGCAAACATAATTTATAAGGGTGTAACGGTTCACCAAATCCACGGTTCGGTTCATATGGCGGTTTTATAATTTTTTTTCCTTTGAGTGGTATAATGGGGATTTTTTTCTGGCCACACATAAACAGAAAAAAGCTAAGAAGAATATTCCACTATATGCTTAAAGTAATTGTTTGCTGCTATATTCATTTTTAAAATAGACACCTTTTTAAAATCAACAATTTGGAATACTAAGAATACTGTAGCTTCATTGCTACAAGAGTTACACAATGCAAGCAGATGAACGAAGAGTTTGGAACCACATTTACTGCGATGGCAAAACAGACAGCATCCAGAGACTGAATTAAAAATAACTTGGCAATTTTGGACTGTTTTCATACCTTGGTGGACATTATGTTGTATTGTATTGACACACGTCAGATAGGCTTTGTGAAAAAGCCACTCACAAGTAAGGTAACTGCTGCGTCATGCCTAATTCACACCCACGAAATTGACACAGTGTGTGTGTGTGCGCTGCGCGTGTTGTAATTTCTCAGTTAAATTACACACACATGCATTGATGGTTTTAAATAGGCTATGATAGTGTTTTGTGGCTTGGTTAGCCACAGCTCAAGTTTCTATTCACTGAGCTGCACTTAATACTTGGCTGCTATTTATTTGGTTACTAATATCTTGCCTTGCTTTATGCAAGAAACTCCTCCTTATTTAATGGGTCAGCAGAACTTTTCTGCTCGTTCTTTGTTGGATATTGGCATCTATAACATGATTTCCCTCAAAATGTTAAAACTGTACTGGTAAAACATATTTTCATCATTTTTGGATAATAATAATATATGTAAATTAATTATAAAAAGCTATTCATATGACACCTCTTATACTACTTAAGGATATTAATGACTATTTAAAACAAATGTGCTTACTAAATAGTAATAGCTAAATAGTAATATTTCACAAACTTTAAATTAAAGTAAATTATACACATAAATGCTGAAATATAATATAAAAAGGTAAAATTGTACATTATGTCACTCCTGATAACAAATGACACTATGGGGTAACGTTAAAACATACCATTTAGATCGATGTTGATTTCGTCCAAATTCTTTCCCTGGAATTCAAATAATCTTCACTGCTCAAGTGCCATCAGCACTTTACTAATCTTAGCCAGTTGTAGGGTCTTCTCTGGAAGACTATAGTACTTGTGATGTACACAAATATCATGACCGAGCAAGTTGGCCAGCTGGTCCATTTCAGTTTTTGTCAGGTTCAACACAGTTGAAAGAGTGGCAGCATGCTTTCGTAGTTTTGTGGATGTCAGTGCCAAAGGACTCCTTGCACCACAAGACTTGAACTCAAAATGTGTTATGCAATTACCTTTCGTAATCGCTGTCTATATTGCACGAGCAATGCACAAGCAACGAGCAGCACATGTATCTGTCTACAGTACCGTAGACAGATACGTTGAAGTCGAGCAATGTAGAATCGCAAAGCCAGGTCCAACACTAATGCGATGTAGCCTAGTTGTCCACCATAAAAAAAAAAACATTTGAACATAGATAAGATTACAACTTCACACTCAATACAATGTACGACAAAACTCCATGTTTGACTAGAAGACTTCCAAGCTTCCTGGTTGAGACAGCCACCGTGCATACGATTGGCGGAGAAGGTAAATCACACCTTATCCGGAAAAATACGACCTGTGATTGGACTACACATCCAAAGAGTGACCAATATGCAAAAGGTTGGCTTTTTTTTTTTTTTTTTTTTTCCAGCCTTTCGATGTTACGAACCATAGATTGCGAATGTACTTTTTCGGAGCTTCAAACCAAGACGTGCGAGAGAACACTGCCAAGATTCACATGACTCGTAAGGTCGTAACGGTGGGAGTGAATCTCTGAAAAGTGGATGTCGTAAACGCAGCTATGAAAATTCACACTTTCGAACCGCAAGTTTCAACGTTTCAAAATGTTTTTGCGAGCATATGCGCCCCGTTTTTCAGAACAACCTTTACGAGGTTTCAAGCAAATGTAATGGGAGAACAGTGCCAAGTTTGAAACTCTGAAAATGTGTATTCGTAACACAGTAAAACGATAGCTACGGTGCTACAGAAAGAAAACGTAAATACAAAGTAGTGTTTTCAGAGATTGGAATTTTTTTTTCGTGCATTCAAATTAGATTTCAAGGTTTCACATTTTAAGTTACGACCTTTCGAACCTTATCTTTTCGGTTTTGAATCATGGCAGGATATTCATCCCATAGGATAAGCGGTCAGACAGACCCCCACCAAATAAAACAGAATGCAAGAGCTAGTGTATTACACGTATCGCCGGTGACACTGTGCAGTGACTTCTTGTAGACCGGAGAGGCAGCCGGTAAGACTGAATTTTGAATAATGTTAAAGGCCTCTCCGGGCAAACGTTATAGTAGCTGGGATTCAAACGTTTGGGTACGCAGTTGTAATATCGCAGCCCATGCTAAAGGTGGATAGTTGTTGTTTACCTACGTTAATGTGTGTGTGGGACGGACTATTTGTTTAAGGACTGTGTGGGCTGTGTGTATGTAAATCTCTCATGTTTAGTAAATCATGGGAACAATGTTAAAATGCGTTAAAGCTACTTTTTGCATTTGAGTCAATTTAGAAATGGATATATAAATTCTGTATTAATATATTTAATTATTTAGTAAAATATTGATATATTTCTATTTAAAGATATTATGTTGGCTTGTTGGATATATGAACCTGTATGCCAGAAGTGAATATATTAATAGTGTTGCATTTGCGTGTTTATAATATAAAAAGGTCTGATGTTTGTATTTTTTTAATCTTATGACATATGGCTATCACCTCAAATTTTTTTTTAATAAATTAAGAAAACAAATATGAACCTTGTTTGGCAATTGTTCATTGAGCAAAATCCAGTTACATCACTCCGGGAAATAAAATCCTTTCAAATTGGGAAGTGGCACAGGACACATAATTTGACAATGATGGAAAATCAGTTTTGAACCTAAACCAGGCAAATGTTTTGGCTACCTATAGAAATGTGCAATCTTGACCTCAAACTACTAAACATGTAATTTCATATAAAATACAAAATTTTCATGACATCTTCATAAAAACCACATAATAAATGCTTTTGTGTTGTCCAGTATGACTCAGGCATTTGTAACATAGTATACCAGTGAATGAAAAGGCTAAAGAAAACACACTTTAAGAGAGGCTAACTATCCTTTCACCATTTCCTGGGGGTCCTCAATAAACTTCCTGTTTGATTTATCTATATAATCCTATAATCTATATGTTATCCCATATGACATTATCTGACATGGTAGTTTTGGGACAAAACGTTTTGACGCCTAAAATTATATTGATGTGGATAATGTTTTACAATATGTGGGTATATTGATGGTAGCGCTCTTAAAATAATGCCCAAGTAAAAACTTCGGTTTAAAATTAAATGTTTATTATTTTATTAGCATTTTTGCATTTCAAATTTAGGTGCGGACAGTTATCCCAGATGACATTTTGCCACTTTAAAGGCTAATAATTCCTTTAATTTCTGTTGCTCTGAATAATTGTTTAATTTAATTTGATTTACAAAAGCTTAGACATATCTCATGTTCTTTTTATTTAAAAAGTACATATTTATATATTACAAATGTGTTTCGGACATAAAAAATTGAGACGCCACGTCATTGACCCATGAAACGTCGAAATTATTTGTAGCCAACGTTTGCGTCTTTTTAACCCTTAAATGTAATACTTTTTCTACTTCCTACTTCATACACCTCCAGTTGTTTCTCGTAAACGTGCTTTGACGCATGCACATTACTTTTAGGAGACAGCGAAGCTCTTTATTCTCAAGGCCGATATCTAGGGACGTAAGCGGTTCCTTATCCTTTCTAGCCAGGAAGTCTGGAGATTTTCAGGTGACGTAAGTCACCCACGCCCACAAAGCATGACTTATATGCCGAAGATGGAACAACACACTCATAAATGTAAGTAAAACTGGAGAATATTTTAATAAAAAAAGGATGGCGCAGGTAAGCTACTGTAGGACTATATGACGCTCGGTTGTTTACACTTGCACGTGTGCTGTAAATTAGTTCAGACTGACGAGATAAAAATGTGTAGCCCAATATGTCTACAAACGTCATCCTAATTACTTAGCAATAATCCACCGAATGTCTTCTCTGCTGCAAGGCTCTTGTTTTGTATATTAATTTCTTGATTGGTTCATATTCAATTGGTTCATATTAAATTTTTCAAAGTAGTCTATAGGCTTACACAGTAATTTCATATAATAATGGATTGTTAGCAGCTAGTTGTACTTTTACAAAATACGTGTTTATAGCTATAAAGGCGTGCTTTTCCAATCAGCGTCGTGTTTATAGCTATACAGGTGTGTTTAGGTGTGCCGATTATGGTGCCAACAGCGAAAACGACCAGTAAATTCATCCAATCAACTGCCAAGTACAGCCATTAACAAATAGTTTCAAAGTATGGCAGATGGACTTGTGACAGCAATTCCTCTTGCATGTCAGGTTATCGAAAGCCAGCATATTTAAGGGTGTGGTATTTAAATGATGCCTGTTTTCCACCGCCACATTTATCAACATGCGATCATTCTTACGCTTGTTTCGCGAGAAACAAAAATCACATAAATCACACCTAAACTTCCTTTTTGGGCAGGTAACGCTTATAATTTAGTAGAAAAAGGAAAGTGGATGGTGATGATAACTGTGATTGTCTAATTATTTTAAAATATTTGGTCAGAACTCGGGTTAAATTAGACCATGCCTTTTACTCAAAGATGGATGACCAAGAAAGTTTTAAGAAAACATGGGAATATGAAAATGTGTTGTTCATTTAGGACATAATTTTTTCGGGCGGAATGACTTGATTTACTTTTTGTGGTGCAGCTGGTAAGTTAATTAAATACATGTTAAAATTCAATTCTCTGTCTGTCTGTCACACACACACACACACACACACGCACGTACGTGCGCACGCACACACACTCACACACTGTCCTTAATCTCCCTAGCGCTCCTGAAAGAAGAATACCAGAGCATATTCAATTAAAAATTCCCTCTTGTTACAATTCATGATTAAAATTCCTTATTTTCTGTGTCTGATTTGAAGGTATATTTGAACGATGCTTATATGATTATTGTTTGGTTGCTTAAAATACTGTAATAAAACACACGAGGATTTTGGTCTGCATTTTACTGTAATCACCCAGTAGGATTCTAATTATGTCCCATTCCAATTTAGGTGACATCTTTGGCTATAATATTGTTTTTCTTAAAAGTTTATGGACACTATTCCCTCGTGGTCCTTTGTACTTTTCACAAATTTTTACGGAGGTGTTTTTGTCATATGGCCACGTCGATTCGTCATTGTTTTTACACTATAGTTAGAGGTTGCTAAACGGGGTATCTCACTAGCAGATGCAACAAACACCGCAGCACCTGACACAAACTCCACGTCAGCTGAAACCTGCCACCGGATGTGCAACTGCTAGCTGCCACGATTTGCGCTTGCTCTCTCCAATTTTGATTGCTTAAGCACGATTTTGAAAACAGAGCTCATCTCAAAACATGATTCACACAACCATACACACATAGCAGAACACTTTTTTTAGCATAACACAAAATTTACATATATTTCAAAACAATTTATGAAAAACTCAACTTTGTCACCAGTTTGTGTCAGGTGCCGCGGTGTTTGTTGCATCTGCTAGTGAGATACCCCATTTAGTTTAGACCATAAGGTCGGATTCTGCTCGAACCAATTACACACTGCAGTGCTCAATCTAAAACATGTACTTTTCTAGATATATACTGCAGCCTGAGTTGGATTTTTATTGGACAAAACAACACGCAAGACACTACATTTATTGGGTTGAATGTTGAATGTGTGTATTTTAGCAGCATACTAACTAAAAGTAAAGGAGTCATATTTAATATATATAGAATGTACAGTAGAAAAAACTGACAGAATTGCTGCATTAAACACTTTGTACAGTATTAGCAACATAAAACTGCTGCCAGTGATCAACCAAACATCAACATACATGGCATTTGGTTCAAAATGTGAGAAAGTATACAATTATGCAGAGTAGATAGAGACACAAAAATGCAGTCAAGCCACTCTTGTCTGTAATAAGCAATTTATTAGAACACGAAGCAGCATGCAATCATTTTTTGCAGAATGGCTTAGTTCAGGGGGATTCTCATTATACGCAGGTATGTGAATATCTAACGATGCTTTAACGTCCCTGAACAGGCCAGCAGCAGAAAGGAGTTTATATGACAATATCAGAATGTAAACATGCATGAGAAAAGCAACCAACAATGAGGTACAACAGTACACATAATACCTACAAGAGATCAAGCAATGAACTGAAAGTGATACAACAGGAAGGACATGCATTACAGGAGACGCAGGGGAGGTGGCAGGTGTTCTGCAATGAACTCAGCAAGAAAAAGAAAATGGGGAGGAACTATTTAAAAACCTTCTAAGGGCGAATGAATACTGTAGGTGAGTCAGGTGAGTGGCGGCTGACTGTCAGCTGATGGCTGGGAGCAGGCGGGCTTGCAACAAGGTTGTCTCCCCCTGCTGGCTATGTAGCAGTTCTGCAGATAGATTGGGCACTTAAAACATTTACTGTAAGCGTTCATGTAGAGAGAGAGATCCATCATTTACATCAGCAGTCAATTATGTGAATATCTATATGGATATGCAGATTTTTAGAAACCCTAAGATTTAAACATTATTTGTGTGAAAATCATGTCTGAATCATGTCATTCCATGTCTCCCATGTATCAGATACAGTAAACCACTGGATTACCCTTTTCTGTCAGGTCTACATCATTGCATACATACACCATAAACCATTTAAGTGATTGAAATGCACATGTAGTTGATTATATCTATTCTCTGGACTAAGTGTGCACATACCCACTTGATTGACATCTTCCTGATTCTCACAGACATGGGTTATTTTCAGTTTGTTTACATTACAGTACAGTATGTGCAGTTAGCTGAAGTCAGCATGCCTGCAGAACCATTAATGTCTACAAACAAATTGAAATGCTGTATTGCATTTATTTCAAATGAAACATTTTAGATACGTACAAGAACTTACAATACATATTTACACATTTCCATAGATTTGATTACAGTACTGTAGCTTGCATTTGCATCAGAACATAGTTCCATTAAGTTTAAACACTTACAAATACAGAACAATATTAACATAAGTGTTGTATGGTGTGTGTGTGTGTGGGTGGGGGGGGTGGTATGTTGGTAATGTATGTTGTAAATGTCTTACTATATTAGATATGTGTCACGTTTGTACGAGGTGAGGATCCAAACGCGAGACACGTAACGAAAGGTAAAGATGTTTATTCAAAAAGGCTTAGGGCAAAATGAAAGGAACAGATGGAACAACGCGACATTGACATTAAACATCAACAATAACCGACATAGGACTGGGGAAAACACTGGGGCTAAATACACAGGTAGACAAGACATGAAGACAGA
>JAODUE010002651.1:0-11648 GCA_027564755.1 Amblyopsis hoosieri
TATGTATATATGTATGTATGTATATATGTATGTATGTATATATATGTATGTATGTATGTATATATGTATGTATGTATATATATGTATGTATGTATGTATATATGTATGTATGTATATATGTATGTATATATGTATGTATATATGTATGTATGTATGTATGTATGTATGTATGTATATATGTATGTATGTATATATGTATGTATGTATATATGTATGTATATGTATGTATGTATATATGTATATATATGTATGTATATATGTATATAATAACTGTTATAATCCATGTTTGTTTGTTGTCTGTCATGATGAACTGCGATGATGATGATTCTTCACTGCAAAACAAATCTAACTTTGGGTATTAATAAAGTTACCTACCTACCTAAAGCACCAGCATCTCAAACCAAAACAAATGCATCACTGGCCACACACACACAAACACACACACACACACACACACATATTCATGCATGCACTAACATGTATGCGTGGCCGGACCGGCTGAGGAAACAAAGAACATTTCCTTCTCAGGATGCACCTTTTCCACTGTACTGTATCTTTACATAGATAATAGATGTTTGCTGCTATATTAATGTTTAATATGTTGTATAGAAGAAGCATTGAGAGGTATATCCTGACACCTCCAGCTCACAGCTCACTGTGTGGCACTGCTAGGCTACATCATGGCAGATTTCACCATACAAAGCAGTAGCCGTGTGTCGCCTGTGTTGTTTTTACATTAATTCCCAGATGCAGAGACACTTATTTCTTTTAGAGTTAAAACCAGATCATACAGAGCTAGCGGGATCGGCCAGCCAGCCATCTGTTCCATTTGCGAAACCATATTGAATCTCGCCGGAACATTCCGGTATATTGTGTCGGATCTGGAAACCTCTCAATGATGCATTTTTATATCTTGTTTCATACGCTTCATATTTACTAGTCAACACTGTTTTCCCCTCTGAATAAAATGCCTCTAATTAATATTTAATGTAGACAGGTAACAAACTGTTAGACGAGAGCACAGCATAATCCCACCACACACGGTGTTTGTGTTTGGCCTGGGTTTAAAGAGCTGGAACTTGCTACCAAGAGCTGTGATTTATTTTATGATACATAGATGAAGCATTAAAGCACATTCGCTAGAGCACGCTGAACTCATGCCTTAGCCTGTTGTCTTCCGCTGGTCTGAGCAGGACGTCACTCTGCCATGCTGCATGTCTGATGGGTGGGCCAGTGTAAAGCGCAGGGCCTAGTAGGATACTTATTTTGTAGTCGGTGAATGTAGGCCTCTCCTGCTTGTGATGGATATGTTGGCCTTGTGTCCTTGTGACGTTAAATCAAGCACAGCCTCTCCATGGCCCTCCCTGGTGACAGAAAGCAGACAACACGCTTCATGCATGCTAGACCCCCTGGCATTGAAGTGGCATACGGTTTTGGAACTTCAAAAAGTTTCAGTGATGCCATGCCTGTATTTTGCGTGTGCGTGTGTGTGTGTGTGTGTGTGTTGGCATTGTGTGTGCTCTTAGTGTTTATTTGCTGTGTGCATATTTGATAAGATCAGATGTTATTAATCCCTTAGGTGAAATTGTTGAAGCACCAGAAGGTCATAAATGACACTGATACATAAAAGATAGGAGATAAGATAAAATGATGTAACTATGTTTATGCAACCATACATAATCTAAACTATGGTACAAGAACTTAAAGGTAAAGTCAGCTATTGCAAGCTATTTGTAAGCTAATACACATTTAGTTTAAGTGGCAAAAACCGCTCACATCAAAAAAGTACTACGCTTTGCTTCAGAATGTGCTCCGATATGCGGAGCCCCACCGGCCCGCGGAGGGCAGCGGATGCGGCTTGTTAGCAAGCGTTCTCGAAAACACTGCCTTTAAGTAATAACTGGACATAAGCACAACTTCTGAATTATCAAACAGAAATATTGTTCAAATGCATTTTACATTTTACACAGCCCTGACTTCATAAATAGGAACACAAACAAAGTGGTGCATACCCGCACACAACAACAATGCGATAGGCTTTGCAATGTGTAGGGAGGAGCATCTGTGTGGGCGTTCTGGAGGATGACTAACCCAGCCTTTAATGTTCTTTTGGCTGTGCAAATTAGGAGGCAAGCATGGGGAAAAGCAATGCTAGCAATTAGCATACTGAGTGCACAGAGCCACGCAGAAGCAGACCATTTGAACGGTACTTCTCTACAGTCATAACTCCAGGCCAGTCAAAATGTATTTCTCCCATGTTAGGGATTGGGTATAGGGTTGGCAAACCTCTGCCCTGGCACCTGTAAATCCTTTTTTATGTACTTGAGAGCAATGAACTTGGATTCGGCATGCGACAGCTATAAATGGGAGAAGATATATCCAGTGCAACAACACAGTAACTGTCTTCCTCAAGTAGTGTTCTCCTAGAGTTTGTTAATAGCCTGTTGTGTTGGCCTTTGATGAGGTTTATACTGATACTGTATACATGTCATCAGAATTAGAATTTGCCTTTGATTTAGAGGATCTACGCTGTGCATAAGTTGTATCACTGCTCCAGTGTAGTTATTTCATTAAAAACGCTTAATTGGACAGTGCGCGCTGGCACATGAATGCCAGGAGTGTTTATTAATGCTGAAGAATAATGCTCTAAATACTACATCGCTAGCACGGCAGGATGAACAGGTCCCACCACACAGTAGACAGAACTAAGTTGCCTTTGAAACTGTTGGTGTAAGGACATGTTCTTTCAAATAGATACATGACAGGTGATTTTATGAACTATGTGGTCTATCACCATCTATCAGGAGCTACTGTCACATCTAAGCCACGCCCAGCTGCCAGGAGCTCCTTGCAGGACACTGATTGGTCATCACTTGTGGTTCGTCCACAAGTGCGTAACATTTAACCTACATGGCAAGATGGATTCTCCCGTGATCATGATCTTACAAATCCAGCAGCCTCGCAAAGTAACTGTGAGATGCAATTTAAACACTCAGCCCAGCACTCTAAGTCAGCCCCACTGTTAATCATTTTCTCCCATCAAGGGAATGATGTTCATGTTGCAAATGTCAGTTTGTGGAAAGAAGAAAATCAATTTTGTATTTTAGACACGCAGAATCAAATACAGGTGTGTGCCATGCCTGTACACACACAAATGCGCACAAGCACACACAGACACACACACACACACACACACACACACACACACACACACACACACACACACACACACTGCATGATGACTCATCAATCAAGAGTGTTCAGTTCAACAGTGCCATACACAGATGCACATCACCAGAGCTTGTTAATGGACAAAGGGAGTCAAAAGAGAGCACACAAACACAGATACAGTATGACAGGCAAGCCATCTGGTTATGTAGTCTTCCTTAGCCTCAATATAATCTCTAGACCAATGTTTTTCATAGAATACATAGTAAACATTACAGAATTAAGGTCATAACAATCTGGGCAGAATTGTAGAAGAATTGTAAAATATGGGAAAAATACATGTAGCTATTCAGAGCACATCAAAAATGACCAGGCTATAGCCATCAGCAGTTATTATTGCTCATTACTAATGCATTAATAAGAACCGGGTGAATATGTATATTGACAATATAGGGATGCTTGATTATGGCAGAAATCATTATGACGATCACAAAACAGTTAAACTAGTTAAACGTTCCCCTTGAAGCATCTGAAGGCTTTATTCTATTCACTAGTAACTCGCTGACCAAATGGATTGCTCTGTCTTGCTCTGGCAGAAGCTCAGGATCGTTTAGTGCCGTTCCAACTGGACGAAGACACAGAGCATATGGTCCTGCTGTGCAAACCCCTTGCCAAATAGTGGTATAATAAAACATCCCTGGATTACTTTATTCACACAAACGCATTCTGCTGTAGTAAAATGTATTAATTCAAATCAATTTCATGAATGATTTTCTGCATTTTTACAAATTTTTAACATTTCATTTGTTTTGGAGCATTTCTTCAGAGTGTATAGAGAAAAAATGGTATGGCCGTTTGATGCATGCGTATATCTCATTTGAATTCTCTGCATGTTTGAATAAAGTGTATGGTTATAATGCACCATCAGTGACACACACAAACTTTCTGTAAAGATCCATATACACATTCTTATTCAACACATAGCGTGCTTTTGAAGTGTTTAGTTAACACCTAATTACCAAGGATAATGCTGAGTTAGCTATTATTTTATTTATTTAGTGAACTTTGTCAAAAGAATCACTCTCAAAAAGTCTCTGCTCCTCTCCTCTTCTCACCCTTCATTGCTGCACAAACTTTGACACTTTTACTTCAAAGAGACTGTTCAATATTTGAATATCCGCTGCAACACGCAATGTACCAGCCCACACACAACAAACATCATGTTAATCAGTTGTATTGGTATAGATATGAATAAAGGCTGATACACCCTTAAGTTTACATACCTCAACATGTGGAATCTGCCAATCTCTTGAATTCATTTGAGGTATCCATATCTCCTTATCTTAAATAAATCTGAAATAAATATTAACAAAATAGTATTTGTTATTAAAATATAGGCCTACTGTACAAACTGCATTTAAAATGATATTGTACTATTGTTGAACCTTTGACTTATTAACACATGTTGATTATCCATTGTTTCTCCAGTTTGTGTCTATAAAGATTATTGATCTGTACTAGTCATATCTTCAAATGAATTAATGCAGTGTGAAAAAAAGAGCTTAAATTAACACTACAGTTACAACTATGTTTTTGTTTTAAATAAACAGTGGACATGAAGGTTAAAAACACACCTTTTGATACATTTTTGCAAACGAGGGAGTATTTCAGCCCATGTATCAGTGTGTGAACTGAATATATATTGAGGTAAGGAAGAGTGCAGGGTTGAACAAAAGTTCAATATTGCTTTAAGCGGTTCTTGAAGGATGTTGATGTTGTACTGTATAGGATGGGCGTAGGGCTACTGACCCACCATCCATACATACACATAAGCTTTATGTTTGGTCTAAACTATTTTTATGTTTTATTGAAGCCTGCCCTTCATAGACTGAATCCCACGCTGTGGTGTTGGTTGAAGATGCCACTTAAGGGGAATATTTACTAGTTAAGATCTGGCCTTCTCTTGTCATTGACAGGTAATTAGTGGGAAGCCTCAAGGCTGACGGGCTGGACTATAGCTCCCTCCCTCCCTGACTCATCACATGACCTCTCCTCTAGAGAGCCCTACACTGCTTTTAATTACAGCACTTGCCACTGTGTGGGTGTGTGTTTGGGTTTATTTTCCAGAGCGGTGCATCCATCTTTGTGCTTTGTTGTTGTGTATACTGTGTGTGTGTGTTTGCCGCTGCTTTTTCTTTTATTCTGAAGATGTTTTTGAGTGAGTATCTGTGACTTTGTGTGTGTTTTTATTTATGTGTTATTTTGTCAATGTATTCTTGTAACTTTATGCGCACGCATGTGTGTGTGTGTGTGTGTGTGTGTGTGCGTGTGTGTGTGTGTGTGTGCCACATCCCATCCCAGGTTAAGGACTCTATCCGGGGACACTGTAACAGCAGCATTGCTCCTCTGGTATAAACAAACTCAACTAAACATGACCCAGTTTATCCTAATTCACGGGCTTTGTGGACATGAATTTTGAATGCGTTAATAATTCCCTCGTTAGCGATGAGCTGTTCTTCAATCTGGTGCTAAAGGGAGGATTTAGCATCCTCTTAGCTAACACCAGCAGCGCTAGGGCTGTTCATTAGCACACTGACCTGTGTGTGCTTATGAAGGTGCAACCGCTCAATCAATTGTGCTTAGCATGCGATGCACAAGCATCTTAGGGTTAATTGTATTTAAAATGGTCATTAACATTAGACGTTCTAACAGTAGATGTTCCATCAGGTCCTGATGGCTTACATGAGGGATGCTTGATGTGTGGATGTGTTTTTGTAAACAACACTGTATTGTGTGCATGTGGGTACTTGTGCAAACTTGACGGTGACGTTTGTGTCTGAAATTGCAATTGGCAATAGAGTGATTAGCATTTATAGTTGTGTGTGTGTGTGTGTGTGTGTGTGTGTGTGTGTGTGTGTGTGTGTGCGTGTGTGTGTGTGTGTGTATGTGTGTGTGTGGCTGCTTATACGCCATACTTCACAGCTGTGCAGGCATTTAGAAATTGCCCTCCCTCTCTGAGGAATTGCATCTTTTCTTTCTAGCAGTAGCTCTGTAGAAACAAACATGCCTGTGATGCAGCAAGGAGAGGCCTTGAATGCTAAACACGGCATATGAGAGCAAGGCAGGGAGACAACAGCAGAACCGGAATGGGAAAATGACGAATGAGAGAGGTTTACAGGAGAATAGCATCAGAGAGAGAGAGAGAGAGAGAGAGAGAGAGAGAGAGAGAGAGAGAGAGAGAGAATTAGCAGAGTGGATTGAAAAAAAGACACATTCCTATCGACAGTTAGAGACGAGGGACCCTTGAGGAGAGCTGTCCATTTCCGCTGAATGAGGGACAGAGAGGAAATTGGCTTTCCTTTGAAGAGTGGATCTTCTGTGTAGCCTTTCCCACTTGACGGGCAAGACTAGTGGATCTCAAAGTTGTGGTCAGCTTTGTGAGAAGCTTTTGAGGGGCCATAAAATCAATTTTTTAATTCTAGCTTTATTAAATGTAATAAAAAATGAAATACTTATTTATGTATTCCCTGGATTCATTCAGTGTTTCATTCCGGGCATATATGTATTCAAACCAATAGTGAGTTGCACATGATAGCCATAAGTGCCGTACTTACCCCATTGACTGTGCTGTGTGTGCTGCAATGCATTCCCTGCTGCATAATCATGTATTTGCTGTGTGGCTTGGCACCATTCTGCAGCAATAGGCAATTGTTCAAATGTGGTCATTGTTTTGGTTTGGTGCGATGACACACATTTTCCCATGCTGCAGTCGGACGAGCTGTTCTGAGATCTCAGCCAGCGTCGGCCACCAGAAGCAGACATGACAGCTCTGTTCTGCCCACTGCTTTGGGGGGAAATGTACTTGGCTGATAACTCATTCTGTTATGTTGTTTGCATCTCAGCAACACCCACTGGAAGCATTTCACAGTCACGTTGAAAGTGAAATACATTATTAATAATGTGAAAGATATCCTTGTCATAAGATGTGGCGAAGGTATGGGGCACACTGTTGAACACTAGTTTACAGCAGAACATAACCACCCCTCTAAGCCAAAGCACCAAGCCAAAAGATCAAAACATCATTAAAATACACATTGTTATTTTGGAATTATTTCAGGGACAATATGCTCACGGTGACCATTCAAGCATGCCATTATTAGCTTATTAGAGGGGGAACGTGTAACTGTTTGTTGTAAGACACTGTTGTGTTATGGTACTTCCAGAACCCCACATTTCCACTCAGCTAGCTGTAGAGTAGTAGTAGGGAACCCACTGCCCCGCATTATGTCTCCCTGCTCCAGCACACCTGATTCAAATTAATGGCTCGTTATCACTTTTCAGCAGGAGTACATATTTTGGCACGACACCCCGCAACGTTTCCCATTTTCCTGGATTGTTACGCCAATTTCCACTTTTATACGAATACAAATATGAATACAATCATTTTGCAGACACAACAAATACAAATGGATTTGGTTATATGGAGATTCTGTACTAAACGCTGAGCCTAGTCTAGCGGTTTTAGGCTAATTTCATTGTCTATGTGTTTCGTTTGGTCTGCACCTTCACTCCCCACAAAACCATGCTATATGGTTAAGAGCAGCATATAGGACGGAGCAGGGATGGTTTGTCAGTTACAGCTGTCCTAAGCCCACCTACGCAGGTATTTTTATATGAACGGAAAAAAAAAAATTTTTGTGCGCTCGAGAAGCCTTGGATAATGAACCCTGGAGGATGAGGGTAGAAAAGAAATAATTGGTCACGACAAGTAATAAGTCAGCCAACAGCCGTATGCCAACAGCGTTGCTGTGAGCTTTGGTGACAAAACTGATGACATTTCCTTTGCGGAGGTTGCTGAGTGCTGAGACTCCGGTCTGACACAAGGCTATGGGAGCTTAATCATTGGCTGGATGTCCTCCCCCCAAAACATTAGCATGGCATTTCATTATGGGGTCTTACATTTGACCCTTTGGCCCTGTAATAAAGATGCACAAGTTAGCTTTGGCATTATCCCATTTAGACATGAAAACTGTATCCCTCTCCCATTTGCTGCTCATGCACCCTCCAGTGTCTCTCCCTGCTTTACCCTGTCTCAGACAGCATGTGCTAGTCCTCATCTCCTCTCTTCCTCCTTCATCCAATCTGCTTCCTGTGGTTTTTTGTTTTTTTATGCCGCTGAATGCTCCATGGAGGCAGTTGGCAGAGGCTTACTCCCATGTGCTGTTTAATCTGGTCTGTCCCCCATCCTCTCCCCCCTCTGCCTCACAGTAATCCCCCACCTCCTCAAAGGCAGCAGCAGGCAGCAGCTTGTTTCCTTTACCAGACGGCTACAGGCGTCCTGTCTCACCTCTCACCCGCTGCCTGTAATTAGCGGTGAATTAGCAGCGCATTAGGACGGACGGAAGAGGGGGTCTCGGTCTGGGGGCCCCAAACCAGAGCAGCATTTAAGACGCTGCATGCACACACATCACGCACACACATCTGTTTGATCTACCAACTCTGTCCCTAAAAACACACACACCTACACACACGCACACACACACACACACACCAACACGCGCACACACACACACTACAATACTAACATAAAGGTGCCCTTGGGTAGGGAACTCTTTTTCTCTTTTTCCAGAGCACAGGACCGCAGATGTACTTGGCAGGTGTGAATGTGTGTGATGCAGATTGAATGGAAAGCGGGAACAGAAAAGTGTGTGTGTGTGAGTCTGTGCTCACTAACTCCCTCTTACATAATTAAAGGTTTCAAAATACACTAATTCCTCACATCCATCACACCTTTTCAATTTACACCTGGCGGTCTGTTGACGCTCATTACACAGTCTTCCCACATCTTTGCTTCTGTCATCCTGTCTCTCTCATACATGCCCCTCCGTTTATCATTTTCATTCAGGAGTTTTTATTTATTTCTTTATCACTATAACTCTCATCTGGCGCACATGCAGCAAGAATGTTCTTAATTGCTCTGCGGTGTGTTCGTATGTTTGCACCATCTGTGTCTTGGTGTGCTTTGCTCAATTAGAATTCTTAAATTAACGTGATTTGGAGTGTTACTGCACTGACACCATTTGCTTAGCCGGTGTCTGCCACAACTGTGCTGGACCTCACAGGTTGTAATTACAATAACAAGGTGCTGGGAACGCTCTGTCTCTCGCTCTCTCTCTTTCACTGTCTCTCTCTCGCTCTCTCTCTCTCTGTCTCTGTCTGTCTCTCTCTCTCTCTCTCTGTCTCTGTCTCTGTCTCTGTCTGTCTCTCTCTCGCTCTCGCTCTCTGTCGCTCACTCTCTCTCTCTCACTGTCTCTCTCTCTCTCTGTCTCTCTCTCTCTCTCCCCCCTCCCTCACTTTTTGTCCGCTCTTGTTCTCTAATTAATACTATTTTTCTTATGGAAGTAGTCATTTTAAATCCTCCACTCTGTTACTGCTGACATTAATGCAGTGTACAGTACAACGGTATAAACTTCCACGCCGGTTACAAGGCCTCCCACTGAACGTCCATTATTGGATAAGACAATACAGCTGGATTATTTTCATATAAATATGTTCATGTTGTATTGCTACACACACATATTTGATTGATAAAATAATAATTCTCCCTATCAGCCAAACAAATACACATGCACAGTACAGCACACATTGACAAATGTGTTAAGCAGCGACAGGGCCACCAGACACATAGTGTATACTGTCCACAGTAATTATAATAAGGGAGACTGCTTCTGTTCCACAGGCTGCTGATATGAATGCCTTATCTGGCCTGGCGCAGAGCAAAGAAGGAAGACTGAAGAAAGGTCAGAAAGGAGAGAGAGCTTTGGGCAGGTTATAAACTCTTGACAGAGTTCTATGCTCCTGTCCAGATTCATGCGGCCAAGATAGCGTCGCAACAAAGTGTTTATTTGCAAGTGTACTGCCTGTTTAACAAACAAAATACATTTCAAGCCAAGCAGTTAGGCTGCACTGAGAATATACGGCTCTTCTCCAAGCTAATGCATGTAATTATGCGTATTGTTATATACACTGTACCTGACGTACAGCTTTGGTGTGTGGTAATATGTTATGCATGATCAGTGGTGAGCAGCTGTGAAAAGCCTATTCTATAAATGTATTTTATTCACATGTCAACTGACGTTTCTTTCACGGTGCTAATTACAATTCAAATCTGAATCACTGTAATTAACAATTTGAATACTGGAATAATGCATAATGTAGCCATTTAACTAAGAACCAAAACTGGGGCAATCCTGCTTTATCCCAGAACATACTTCGCAATCCCACATTGCTCCATGAGCGTGTGCCCCTCCTGTGCAAATGCACTTTCTAACATAAACAATGAGCTGATGGTGGCCCTTTAGATCGTTGGATCAAGTAACGTCCCTTCAAGCAAAGAGGTATATACATTAATCCTACATGAGGAAAATCTGCCCAGCTGTGACATCAGAGACAAATATAATTAGGTGTATGTAATCATTCACACTGATGTTCTCCTGTCCATTCGTCGACCACCCACTGTAGAGTGTAACCCTTCCCCAAGCTGTGCAATCTATATGTGACTCTCCCGGTTAGCATAAACCACTTCCAGCCTCACTAAGCCATACCAGAGAATTGTATTTACAATATGCGCAGCACCAGAATCATCCGTATATGTGTGCACAGCCTCATTAGCTAACACAGAGGATGTACCTGAGACGCAGTTACCATCTGTACCTGACAGCGTAGCCCGAATGGGGGAGAACATTTAATTACACAGGCTTTGGTGTGTACTGTATATGTGGACTCATAGTATACCAACCTGAATGTAGTGTAACACGCGGAACAGATTCTCCATCTGTGGGAACAAGATATCACTTGTTAGAAAATATTGAATTTGGCAACATGGGGAATTCAGAGGATTCAAGAAGAGGAACAAATGTAAACATATCTAACTCACTGTACTGCATTAGAAGCTGTAGTGCCGATGTTGTTGCAGGTTTTGCACACACTGTCCTACTACTGCCTGTGGTTCAGATTGACTGACATCTCTCCGACTACACTTCCAGCTACTGCACTAGCTTCATTCAAGTTTAACCTCGCAGCTGCATGGTACATGTAGTGTTTATGCTTGTGGTGTTCACCTGCGCTGGGGAAGCAGCTCCAAGCTGCTCCAAGTCCACCAAAGGCTCAGATAGGCAGCAGAGGGTGAGATGTGTTTCTCTGGGCCAGACAGTGGACCTTTGATAATTCATGAGAGCTTTGCGAGGGCTAAAAGCCGCTCTCACTGCACTAGGACAGAATGTAATGTGGGACGAGCTGAGGACAGAGGAGGGCAGATGGCGGGGAAGTCATGGGGGTGATGAATTAAGATGGGTGGAGAGAAGGTGAGGGGGTTCACATGGGTGGAGAGAGAGAGAGAGAGAGAGAGAGAGAGAGAGAGAGAGAGAGAGAGAGAGAGAGAGAGAAGGACAGAGAATAGAGGGAATATATAAAGACAATAT